>JASANF010007103.1:0-86972 GCA_030248245.1 Trissonchulus sp. WLG1_4 | reverse complement strand
TAATTACCCCCTGAACTTTGATTTGCATAGTTAAATAGACTTCAAACAAAGTGATCAGTGAAGCTTTTCCATGCACATAAGACGCCTACATATACCACGTCTATATACCGTACTCAAAAGTAAGAACTAATCTCAGTGAAAATGCAGGTGTATTTTGTCAGGCTTAATTTCACATGTAAGCTTGAGAGCAGGTGAGGTATAAGATACAACTCATTTTAAGATAATATGAAGCCAAGATACTGATTCACTGGGTGTATTTGGAGAAAATTAAATTCATCTCAATGTGTGAAAATGGTTGCTACAGGCAACTTATTTTGTACATTTTGGCTATTTTTTGTTGGGCTGTACTCAAACATTAATAATTTAATATCAGGAACCGATACCGTAGCCACCAGTACGCTATATAAGCCAAGGCCTGAAGCTAACATTTGCAGCAGCGTTAAATAGACATAAGACTTGGGTAAAAACTTTCATTTGGGTTGATTTTATGAGGACACAAAGCTGTGTACTGTAAAGAGAAAGAGCATACCTAATGAGGGTGGTCAAAAATGAGTTGACGCAGGGGAGGGGGGGTCCCCACCAAGGGGGGGGGAGGGGTCCCACAAATTTTTGTGCTGTTACATGGATGGCTGAAAACCGATGCTGGGTTCACGTTGAAAGCTCTGGGGACCAGAATTAGGTTGTGAGCCTGGGTAAATGCTTCTATATAAACTACCCAATACTCCATCTCATGAATGCCTTCTCCAGCCTGAAGAAACAATCTTCTTAAACACCACAAGGCTCTTCTCAGTTGGATGCAAGCTGCGCTTGTCGTTCCAATGCGGATATCTATTTCCGGTCCGGGGTTGCCGTTTGCTGTCAGTATACAACCCAAATATAAAAACTCAAATGCTTAATATACTGGCTGATTGTTGATGGGTTTGGCTCTATGTTATCCATAGTAGCCATGATCTTGCATTTTTTGACATTCGAGAGCAAACCGACAAAGGCGTCCCGTGTACTGACGCGACCAATGCCATTCTTCCACCAAAACAATCAAGCCACATTTTCTAAGCTGGCAAATCTACTGTCCGTTTCTAACAGTACGCCGTCGTTTGGTCGTATAGCCTGAGTTCTGGCTCAGTCTACGACAGAAAAAAACAACACGAGAAAAGGAAATTTACCAGACGTACCCTGGTTCCAGCAGTAAAAGATTCGCTAGATTACCCAACCCATTAAACTTCACACAATACACGAATTCATTGTACATGGTTTTGGTCTTCCCGGTGTAATTTTCTGAAATTCCAGCAATTGTCAATAAATCCGACCAACTTTTTGATGTCGTCGTTCTAATAGTTGCCTTACGTTTAAAACAGTGCTCCGTCCACGGCACGAACCGGCCTGAGTCTCTGCATTTTTGCTTCCAAAGAGTTTCCAGCGAAACTATCCGATTCCAGATTATAGCAAAAAATTTTCCAGCAACTGGTAGGAGTGAAATTTTTTGGCAGATTTCACAATCACGAGTGTCTCTTTTCTCGAAAGCTGGCACGTTTACTTCTTGTCAGACTTAAAAATTTGCCAGTGCCCCATCATTCTAACGCCAGAAGACACTGACACGGAACTAAACTGTCCGCTGCCACAAAGTAAATCATCCCCTAGAGAAAATCATCCGGGGGGGGCTGAAATACCCCAGTGCAAATCGTCCCCCGGATAAAATACCCCGGGGTGAATCATCCGGGAGACGATCTACCCCGAAAAGTGTTATGTCACTTCATTTATGTTTATGTAGCTTTTTTTACGGTTCTCCTCCATTTCACCAGTCCATCTTTCTAAAGTTTGACCAAAAACTGCTGGACCCCGAGACAGAAATAAACAAGCATCAAGAGTACATAGGGTTCAGCAAATTCTGCTCAGATTTTAGTCAACAAGTGTTAAGAACATAACAAAGACTGTGTAAGAAATTGTAAGCGGAGTATGATACAAATTCAGAAATAAAGAAATGGCAATGGAAATGCAGAAGCACTCGGTGAACTGAAACGTTGTTGTAAGGCCGTAGTCAATGGGTGCTTACAAATGGCTCAAGCCTAGGCCGAGGAAGGTGTCTAGGGATAATCCTTCCTCCCGTTACCAATCTTCTCGGCAGGCGGAGCTACCAGGTTATAGTAGCGGGGTCTTCCGAACGGGCCAGGGTTGCCGGACACCGACGGGAATGGGGGCTTACCTAGGGGCTTAAGGTGGTAGTGTAACGCCTCTGTGAAATAGAATTACTACGTCATTGAAATGAAATATTAATCTGTAGAGAAGAAAATTAATGCGCCTTTGAAACAGAAATATTAGACTATAGAGTAATGTTAATGTATCTCAATTAATCTGCTTAGAACCCGGTTCATACTTGTCCTTAAGGACTGTCCCTGTCCTTAAGGTTTGTCCCTGTCCTTATAAAAGATTAATTCATACTTCCAAAGTGTCCTTTTTCTTTTCCCTGTCCCTAAGCAGCTTAGGGAATGTCCTTAAGCAGCCATAAGGACTGTCCTTATGTCCCTAAGCAATGTTGAGCAATGTTCTACTTTTTCCCTGTCCCTAAGCAACTCGGCCAATCAAAATACGGCAGTTACTACATGTGACACGAAGAACAGCCAATCACGGACGAACTCGACTACTAGTGAAAGAACGTCGTGGGCTTCTGTTGCGGTAATTATTCCATCGTTATTTTTGGGTTATTTAACACAATTTTGCGTGAAAAATACTTGGTTTTCAATTTTCATACCAACCTGAAATAAACTAACAGTTTATAAAGATGTTTTAGAGCTCAAATTTGCATGACCTGGTAGTCAAGTGGTTAAGATTTTTGCTCCTCAAACTATGTATCAGAGTTCGAATCCCATATTTGAAATTTTGTCTTTTCTTTTTTTTCAGCCTACAAATAGATTTGATAACTTTTTCAAGGTACTTTAAACAAAACGCATTTTATCCAATGACGTTTGAGCATTAGTTCTTGTGAGAAAGACTATTCCCTTGTCCTCAAGGAGTATGAATCAATCACCTCTAAGGACAGGGACAAGGACATTCCCTATAGACCTTAGGGACATTTCTTAAGGACAGGGACAAAGCATGGGGACACAGGGACAAGGACACCTAGGGACAGGGACAAGGACAACGCTTAAGGACAGGGACAACGCTTAGGGACGAGTATGAACCAGGCTCTATATTTAGTATTTCACAGGAAAGTAGAAATTTCAACAGTTAATCGGGTGGCACAACAGTAATCACAAGTCCATCTGCTTATTATTGGGCATTATCTCTTTCAAATGCAAATTGAAGATTCTGAATACTACAAATTTTAAAATCTCTCACGCACATGGGCGAACCTTTTAAAAATCGGAAACAGTAAATTGTACTAGCTATATCTGCCATCCACTCGTCACTGCACTGCATTGTTTGGGTTTGCTTGGTTTGGCGGTCTCTGTTATACTAGTTTCGTGCTTGTCACTTGTCTTGTTTATTCTTATGTATTCTTCATAGTACTTTTCTGGTCATTACCAGTAGTTAAAATTTTGTTTAACCCCACATTTGCTCTCGTTAAGCATGGGCACATTTAGAGCTCAACTTTACGCAAACTAATTCCTTTAAATTTTAGATTTTGAAATGACTTCCAACTTTTAACCTTTAATTATTTTTGTACTAGCACAGAATTTAGATTAACACAATCAGAAAAATTCTCAGAAAGTACTCAAATCCAAAAGTATCTTGTCCGGTTTATGGTTGCTGTGTTTGATTGTTTTGTTAAGTATGTTATTAATGGGTTTTAACCCATTTGATTCAGGGTAAATAAACGGTGATTTTGCCTACGCGTGACAACTTGGCGCAGTGGGTAGGATTCGGATGTGGAACCAGTGACGTTTGGTCCAGAAGAAGCCGGAGTTATTTGCTGTTCGTCTGCCTATTGCCTAGTCTTTTGACAACTACTTTTTGTATTCGGTTTTTGCATAACTTGAACATAGAACAATTGACAGCCGCTATTTCTGAAGAATACCTGGGGGCTTTTATTTTTTGCCCCGACTACAGGCTACTGCTGCCTCAGATCCCATTGCCTTGCCATACATTCGACAACAGCATATTTTGTGTCAGTCAATTAATATTATCGCGGAGGTTGCTCTGGTGCTTGAAGAACGATGAGATGCTAATAGAATCATTGGATTTACCTGGACTCAGCGTTTTTTACTAGCCATTGAAACTGTCTAAAATTTGATTCTATATCTGTGTTTGTACCGTTATTTGATATAATTATGTATTTTTTTGTTGACAAATTATTTCAAGTCAAAATTTATGTAGAAATTGTCAAAATTAAGCATTTTTTGTTTGAAACGGTTAAGTGAGGCTTTGATCTAATATATGAAATGTATTGAACTACTAATCAGTATTCGGTTGAAAGTTTTGAAGCATTTCAAGGTCCAAATGATATGCGGTCGAATATGTATGCAGTGCAGTTTCTTCTATTTAATATAGTGTTTTCTTCAATTGAACAAGCATACCAATACACAAAAGCGCACATTTTTGAAGATGACGAAGCCAAATTGCGTTTGTTGGAAAAAACAAACCCATTCCAATGTAAAGCGGTGGGCAAAACGGTTTCGCACGACAAACGCAAATGGGAAATGGTGCGGCTTTGTGTGTTGGAGGGGTTATTGTGCAGAAAATTTGATGGTAGTAGTCACTGTTTTGAATTCTTAATGTCTGAAAATTCTGAATGTCCCAAAATTTTGGTTATCTCAGGTTCACTGGGGAGGGCAATCCCATCTCATCCAAACCTCAGGATTGTTTATATTTCCGGGGCCAAACTACAAATGCTATTGAAACTTGCACAAGCCTGCTTGCATAAGTTTTACAAGTTTTGCGTTGTTATCGGTAGAACCAACAACATGGCTCCTAGGTTTGGAGAACTGAGCGCTAGCGGTGGGTTACAACCACGTAAGCCGGCATATATCCTGGGTCAATTTAGGCAAGGCCTGCAAGGTTTAGTATCACAGCTACTGACTGGTACTATTTTGATTGCAGAGATTTTGCCACGCTTGAATGATGCACATATATCTGGTTTATATAAACGCAGCAAAATAAAAAATGCTGTGTTGACTGTCAATACTGGAATGTCCGATATTATTGCTAATTTACAAGATTCCGTAGCTGTTTCTCTACTGCCACTGCACAAAAAGTTTAATGACCGCTCTCTTTTCAAAACGTACGTGAAAAACGGGAAAAAATACTTTGATTTGCATCTAAATTCAAAGGGCGGACTCGTTCTTTTAAACACTATTCTAGAAGCTTGTGACTCAAACTAAACCACCTAGAAAACAGATTGATTGAAAAATAATCGTGCAACTTTATATCTCATGCGTAGTTTTGTTATAAAAACTGTATTTGTCAATTTGCTATACATATTATATGAAATGGCTGCATTGTTAATGTTATTATTGCTATTATATTATGTTGTATGTTGAAGTGGCACTGAAACTTTGACGAGGGCGTCCAAATTTATGGCAGGGGCACAGTCTGTAACGCCTCTGTGAAATAGAATTACTACGTCATTGAAATAAAATATTAATCTGTAGAGAAGAAAATTAATGCGCCTTTGAAACAGAAATATTAGACTATAGAGTAATGTTAATGTATCTCAATTAATCTGCTTTATATTTAGTATTTCACAGGAAAGTAGAGATTTGAACAGTTAATCGGGTGGCACAACAGTAATCACAAGTCCATCTGCTTGTTATTGGGCATTATCTCTTTCAAATGTAATTTGAAGATTCTGAATACTACAAATTTTAAAATCTCTCACGCACATGTGCAAACCTTTTAAAAATCGGAAACAGTAAATTGTACTAGCCATATCTGCCATCCACTCGTCACTGCACTGCATTGTTTGGTTTTGCTTGGCTCTCTGTTATACTAGTTTCGTGCTTGTTACTTGTCTTGTTTATTCTTATGTATTCTTCATAGTACTTTTCTGGTCATTACCAGTAGTTAAACTTTTGTTTAACCCCACATTTGCTCTCGTTGAGCATGGGCACATTTAGAGCTCAACTTTACGCAAACTAATTTCCTTTAAATTTTAGATTTTGAAATGACTTCCAACTTTGAACCTTTAATTATTTTTGTACTAGCACAGAATTTCGTGTACATACACAACGTCTACCCCACGTAGCATAGACATCCATTTCTAATTTACAACTACTTAAATACGCGACGTAGACTTCTTTGATATTACCGACGCCACAGTCTTACGCTGGTTTTACGGTACCAGACTCTAAGTGAGGATTACGGGGGTTAGTCTCTTAAGGGGGAGGGGGCTACCCCGGTCAAAATTCAAAGTTCTTCAATTTTGCTTATTTTCTGAAACTTTCTGAAAGGTGAACGTTACAACTTTTTGGCTTTCTAAAGGTTTCCAAGGTGAACGTTGAGAAATTTCAGTTTTCTGAAAGGTGAACGTTGAGGAAATTTTTTCCAAAAGATGAACGCAAACCTACATTGTGTGCAAGTTTGAAGCGAATCGGAAAGCCTAAAATTTTTACTTATGCAGATAGCCCCCCTTAAGTGCAAAAATAAATAACATTAAACCATATATTTATAGAGTTTTCACTGGGACTACAATGTTGTAAATTTTAAGCAAGTTGGAGAACCTAAAATTAAATCCTATACAGAAGCCCCCCCTTAATGTCGGAACAGTTTTATTGCCCATGTTTGACTAGGGCCAAAAGCTACAGTAACCTTTTCAATAATCCACCTACCGTAAATTGACTGGCGGTTGATGTTATGTATTGGCCTACTTCTATGTTGTCTATTTAATCCCTGATTTTGACAAGTTTATGTTACGTGGCGTCTACGTTGCGTATGTAAACCCAGAATTTAGATTAACAAAATCAGAGAAATTCTCAGAAAGTACTCGAATCCAAAAGTATCTTGTCCGGTTTATGGTTGCTGTGTTTGATTGTTTTGTTAAGTATGCTATTAGTGGGTTTTAACCCATTTGATTCAGGATTAATAAACGGTGATTTGGCCTACGCGTGACAGTAGTTTCGTGTATGCAGTTTTTGTCGCGATTTGCTCGAATCAACAGCTAACTTTATGAAATTTGACACACGTATGAGGCACTTTCAGGCCAACATGTGTGTAAATTATAGGCTCTTTATAATTAGTTCCACTATAGTTATAACAGAAAAAGTAGTTGTTTTTGACATTTTTTGGCTATTTTTACAATATATAGTAATTTTTAAACAACTGTTTTTCAAAAACAGTATTGTTTTTTACTAAATTAATAAATTGGTATCTGGTTATCTTACTTAATATTACTTTGGAATGTTAATACGCATATTTAACTGCAACTGTTTTCAGGAAATTGACACTTTCTGAATATAACTCTTTTTTCACTTTAAAATATTGTGATGTAAAATTTAAGCTATGTATTTCTGCAAAACTCGGCACAGAACTAGACGTATTTGCATTGCAGTGTTGTACTGAAGCTCATGTTACCAACTGCTATATAGTCAGGGTTATGAGCTCTGAAGTATTACCTTTATTTTTGCCTAAAAACGCTCGAAAACACGTGACATGACGTGATGTTATATATTCGTTTTACGTAGCTTCTGTGCTGTAGTTTGAGTGAATTAGCGGTAATATTGGAAGACAGTAGGTTAGGTTACTTTAGACTATGGGAATGTACTCGAAAGTGTCAATTTTCTGATTATGTGTGCAGTCTATATTGATAATATTTAACCAAAATGAAGAAAACTAAAATGTCTAGATTCCTTTTTTGCAATTATTGATAGGCACTGTAGGTTTTGTTTTCTCAAGCCATAAATTTTACGAAATTCAAAAAAGTTGTATTTTGAAGCTTAGATTTGAAGTACTGAAGCAATGTGAAGACTTATTCAAATGAAACTATGCATGTATTGAGACACCTACAGTTGAATTTAGACTAAATTAGAATTAAACTTAATCAGGTTATATTTTTTCCAAAATGAAACATAACGCAAAAACTTGAAAAAATGCCAAATTTGAGATTTTTCACAGCGTATCTTGGACAAACTGGCAAAATTGTTAATAAAACAAATACATGTGCTTACGATCTATTTTTGTGTCCGTGAAATGCAAAAATCAGCTTATAAATAGATTCTATAACAACCGAGTGACAGCTCATCAAAAAAAGCTGCATATACGAAACTCCACCTTAAGGTATGTTCGGCGCTCAGCTCATGCAATAAATAGCAATACCACTTTAATTGTACATCAAAGAGACATAAAAAAAACCTATTTGCGATACACTTCAGCACCTTAATGTGAGTGTGTCAAAAGTTATGACCATGTCGAATTTCCTATTCACACTAATTTTGTTTTTGACCTAGCTCAGCGAAACTTCAACCGATTTTGACGATCTTGGTATCAATAGAAAGGTCTATAAAAAATCTAGACGTGATTGATCTTCAATTTTTCATTTCTATTTTTGATTTTGCAGAAAATCTATTTTTCAAAAATCAGCTGGGTTTGAGCGACTACAAAAAGTGCTGCGAGCCAAAATTTGAAAAAGTTTTACGTCTGCATTTACATTCTTTCTTTCATTGTACAAATTTTCAACTCGATCGCAATTGGCAGCTGTGACTCAGGTTCAAAAAAAGTAGTCGATTTCGCTATGCAAAAATGTAAGGTTTGCCCACACGTTTCACTTTTTCAAAAATTAGACCTTTCTTAGGACTGCATATTTCCGTTGAAAAAGATATCAAAAGCCATACTGAATTTTTTAAGACATTAAATTAAAAATTTGACATTTTCAAAGATTTATCAGCTTTTTAGGTTTTTCATTTTTGATTTGCTATTTTCACGAATAAATAACTCAGAAAAGCTTCAACATATTCGTATGTTTAATACATCAATTTAATGCTAAGAACCAGCATATTTCTGTGATATGAGTAATCAATTTATATTGAAACAAATAAATTTTTGCTACGGCCACAAAATTGTCCAAAAAATTTAAAAAATTTCTTTATTACCATATGCACATCAAACCAAAGCTCTTTTAATTCTGAACAACTTTCCTTCAAGACACTATGGGCAAAAATGTCGCTGAAAAAAATTAAACGCCAAAGTCGGTTCCCCTGAGGGCCACCTTAATCATATGTTTCCTGTTGCCACTAAGCCTAGGTGCCACTAAGCCTAATCTAAGCCTGAAAACTAAGCCAGCTCGGACTAATAATAGAGCACACGAAGGCAGGAAAATGTAGAATTTTAATAAAAAGTCAACAGGATAATGGGCGGAGGCCAATTGCGGCCGAAAATACGTGCAAGAGAACACAAAACCAATGACCAAAACCGTACCGCACTCTCCTCGTTCACAACACTCCACTGCCTAGCCAGACCATAAACAAGCCAAAAGGCCCATAGCTAATTTACACAGCAAGACGCCAGGTGCTGAAAACAGTGAAACAAAGCACCCAAATACTCAAAATTTGCCCACAGCCCCAAATCGCTGTAAAATACTTCAAAAATGAGTATTTTCCAATTTCAGGCAAAAAATGGAATTTTTTGTGTTGTTGTTAGTTCAAGTCCCCGAATGGCGAAAAAAATACAAGCTCCCCTAAAATTTCAAAAAATCCTAGACAGGACAAGTCCTACCCTGTTTTTACTCAGCCCTACCTACCTAATGTACCTATTGATTATTGCAACGCCAGCAGTCAACTTTGTCTAAATGCATCTGATTGTGCGAATTTTGCAGTTTAAGGCCCGTTTCATCCTTCGTGCTTTAGTGCTTAGCACTAAAGTGCTAAAGCACTTGTGGTTTTGGACAGTTTTTGTGCTTTTGTGTCCAAGGACAAAATTTGTGCTTTCGCCTTGTGCTTTCTGGTAGCTCTCTGGTCTGCAAATCTAGAGATGGGTAGTTCGCATCTTTCCTGGGCTGATGCTGTCTAGTAAAGAATTCCCCTTTGTTTCTCGACGTTTAGTAACCGTTTAGTAGTAGGAATAAGAACCAAGAAACCGTTTGATAATCGTGTAACCGTTTAGTAGAACCGTGTAACCGTTTTGTAAACGGATAGTGATTTTGTAACCGTGCCCAGCCCTAGTCCTAACTCCTAGTCCTAAGCACCTCGAAAGGACACGTTTTTACGCGGCGGCCTCAGCCGCCTCGTACTGTATATACTATATTACAGTGACACAGTTTAACACGTATCCGCTGATCACTGCGTATACTGTACTGCGAAAGCTAATTGGTCTTGAAAATACAGTAAGAACCAAGAATACATAATAGTGTCTCACTGTATTTAGAAGAAGAGTAAGACACTCTCCTTTCTGCCTGTGTTATAGCGCAGGCAGATGCGATCGTCATTTCCAGGCCACATGTTGCCGGTTTGTGCAACATGTGGCTGGCCAATCAGCGCGTAGATGCTCTGCGTAATACACTTTAGTATATAATCGCTGATGCGTTGATAAGCATTAAGATAGGGATAAAAGATTAATAACTCATTATTTATTCATACTCTGCTTGCAAAAACATTAAAAGTGTTTACACATACCTTTGGAGACATTTTGGCAAACTTTCAGCGAAATTGATTGAGAAACTTAAGAAATTGAAAAAAGTTTATATATCACAAGTTTCTCAATCAGATTCGCTGAAAGTTTCCCAAAATATCCCCAAAGGTATTTGCGACCCTTTTTTAATGTTTTTGCAAACAGACTATAACTGAATTATGAATTATTAACATTTTATCCCTATCTTAATGCTTATCAACTCATCAGCGATTATATACTAAAGTGTGTTGCGCAGAAAATCTACGCGCTGACTGGCCAGCCACATGCTGCACAAAACGGCAACATGTGGCCTGGAAATGACGAGCGCATCTGCCTGCGCTATAACACAGGCAGAAAGGAGAGTGTCTCACTCTTCTTCTAAATAGAGTGAGACACTATTATGTACTCTTGGTTCTATGTCCCTTCAACCGACAAACTAACGAAATAATCACGCCATGAATGAACTTATAAATTACGCTAATGAACTTATACACTATTAGTGACGATTATTTCGTAACTTTGTCAATTTAACGGACATACAGCTGAAATGCATGAATTGACCCTAACGCCAAAAACCATTCCGAATGTTAAACATAAATATATAGGTGGGTGGGTAGCGACAGGTTTAACTTCCTTTGAAGCAATTTCTTCCAAGTGATTTAAAAATATTCTACCTTCTACCGAATATGATTTGCACTAAAAATTACAGCCCGCAAGGCTCGTCGTTCCCACGGATAAGAACTCCATGAATTCTGCATATAATTGCTGCTTGTTGCAACCTAAGAGCACAACTGCTTTGGCGACATTACCACCTTAGGTGGCGCTCTGAATAACCGACTTTGGGCGATAAAATTTTTCACGTAAGTTTTCGTTGATTAGCTTAGGAAGAAAAGTTGTTCCAAATTGAATTAGCTTTCATTTAATGTGTATAACGTCTAATTTTGTTCTACTTGTTAACCTATTTTTCAATGAAAAAAATCTTTAAATCGATATATCAAAAAATTCTATATGGCTTTTAGTACTTTTCAAAAACACTTTTATGCAGCAAATTGCTAGCTGCAACTTTTTAAAAAGTCGTACGTGTAGGCAAACCTTTCTAAAAACAATTCCGAAATGCGTTGACCAACATTGACCAACATACACTATTTTTCAAACCAATTTTTCGTGAGCTACTTTTTGGCTTCTGAAACTTTCCTCAACGGATTTTAGTTCTAAAAATTAGTTCTATTTTTCAAAAAATACGTATGTATAGGCAAACTTCAGGTTCCTGAAAGTGGGCTATAGGGTATATTTTTTTAGGATTACTGTCAGCTGCGAAAACCGATCCGCATGAAAATTTGTATACTATTAGAGTAGATGTATATGGAAGTGCTGAACTTCTTGAATTGTAATTTTTATGATTTGCCTCAATATGATAGGCTTTTTTAAACGTCACTTTCGATAAAAATTAAAACAACTAAAAAATTATCACCAGTAACTAAAATTCGACAAAAATGGCACCTGTGTAAGACAATTGTCTTTAATTTAAACTATAGATTGTTAAGTTTGGTTGAGGCACCTCTTAACTTCGTCATTTCAAAAAATTGGGACCGATGAAGCTTAGCGCAGTTGGCGATTGAAATTTAGTCCGAAACTAAACAAAGGCTCAGCTGCAATTTTACAGGATTTAAGTAAATCGATTTAACTGGAGTTCAAAATTTTTTTTTATGCTGCGCGGCAGGTTTCATTCAACGCAGTGATAATATAGGTTCAAAACTTCAAAACCCATTTTGCATTGGGCTTTGCTTGTTGTAATTGATACTTGTAGCGAAAGTAGTCAGCGTGGGTAAAAGATGGAGTTGAAAGCGGCCTGTTTGCGTTTTGCTCTGTAAAACTTGTATAATTGTACATGTAAAGTGAATGCTTTATTCAGCAATAAATATGTAGGTGTATATTTAAATGTGAATAGGAGAAAAAACAGAATGCAACAAAAAAACCCAAAAAACAATAGATCACAACTATAACCGTATATCAAGAGCACATAATCAACTATTAGTATTGTTTGTCATGGTTTCGATTAAACATAATGGCGCTGTATGTGCTCTTGCTTTAATGTACTCATAATTGTACTGTAGCTCACTACTTTGATAAACAGCAGACAAGGCTACGATTAGCTAACCAGCAAGGTATAGCAAAATTAATACATACAATATATATAAGCTTTTGATAAATTAGCTCACAAAATACAAGGGGGGGGCGGGGGGTAGGGGTTTTTGTTTGAAACTTGAAATTTGATGCAATTTTTTTTGCCCATCCGCTTGTGGACGAAATTTTATGAGTATCTCACACACCTTCGAGATAAGTTATTGAGAAAACAACTTTTAATGTTATCCGTTTATTCCATTTTGAGAAATGGTCCGAATTGTATTTACAGCATGTTTACGAAAGCATGATTATTAATAAGCAAAATAAGCTACTGTTAAATACAATGGCTGGGATTCACAATAGGCGTTTAATTTTAGACTCGGTCTAAAAGTTTTTCGATTGAGACAAACAACATTGTATATGTATTTCATACAATCACGTGTACGACTTAGACCGAGTCTAACTTAAACGCGCTTTATGAATCCCACCCAATGAGTTGTAGACGACAACACGTGCAACTGTGCAATTATACAGCTAAAACATGCAATGCAATTAATAATAACCATAAGTAACTTAACTATAAAGCTACGCTTTTTTTCAGTTGACACTAAAATGAACGAAAACGAAACGAAAACGATAAAAGAAAACAAAAACGAAAGTGAATTGAATCGAAGCCAACTTTTTCGGCTTGCGCAACAAAGTTTTGAAAAAATTGACGAGCAGTAGACAAATGAAAGCAGCTGCATGCTGCTTGTTGATTGAAATATATACATGGCGGGGGGTGCCACAGTTGATTTGACTTTAGCTACTTGTTACTTATGTGCAATTAGTGTTTAGTAACAGTGCCCGTAAGTTGAATTTATGTTTGCTCAATTAATACAACACGTACATACTAGCAAAAAAACTTGAATACCATAAGCGTTTATATATGTAGGTCGGTATATACAAATTTTAACAAATTCATTTTTTCACAGTTCTCGTATGAAATCCGACACAACAATTCAGTGGACAATAATTTGAACAAAGTATAAGTATCACTTGAATGTATATAGGCATGTAACTCGTTCTTTAATAAATATTTAACACGTGTTTGACGGCACCCTCTTTGAAAAAGTCTTTGAGTGCCGTGGTCCTTGACCTCAGCTGTTGCTAGACCCTTTGTCGGCTCCAAAGGTCATGCTGGGCAAGCTGTCAAAAGTTGACAGCTAAAGAAAACGAAAACGAAAGAAAAAACGAAAATGAAGGAAAACTAAATGAAAACGAAAACGAAAACAGAAAAGAAAACGAAAGAAATGTAAACTGAAAAAAAGCGTAGCTGTAACAGTTTTAAAATAATTACTTTCAAAAAATATATGACTTACATCTTAAATGTAACAATAACAATAACCATAAATTTCGCAACTGTCGACATAACAACAAAGCATAAATACAATCACTCAAAAATTAAAGGATTGCAAAACATTTAACACCGGGTACTGGGTAGCAGATAATTTTAAAAGTTTCTCTAAACATAAGTGAAGTTGTAATTCAACCCACAATTTATTATTTATTAATATTGTACAATCCACAAGTAAATTTGTTCCATACTTGGAAAAGTCCAAACACAAGGTGATCATGCACAACCAAGAAAAGTACTGTTTTATTTTGTAAAGTAATATAATCCAAATAGTTTTCTGCAATTTACAAAAAATAAATAGTGTAATTTTCAGAAATTAGACCCAATTGAAAACTGTTGTCACAAGTTGCTAAAAGCAATAACCAAATTGTCTATACCTTGTTTTATACATATGTTGTTCGTACATAGTGGAAAAGAGTAGGAACATATTTCCCTACCCTAGCTAATTGTCAGGAACAATTACAGTACTTACTTAAGGACCGAAATCGGACCAGGTTGACATTGAATTTGACAGTTTAAAGTCATTCCTTGATTGCATTATATTAGTGAATTTGTTTAAGCAATAAAATTTACTAATAATGGGACTAATGAATTACACAGACTTAATTGGCTAGATTCTTGACTGCACAAAACAAACATTGCAATTTTCCACCCATATTGCATGACATTGCACCCCGGCCCGAAACTTTGCTTCCTAGCGTGCATAATGCATTGCGGTTAATTTTTTTCTGACAATAGCCACTGATCACAATACTTATGTAATGAAAAAAATTAAATTTTCATTAAAAATTTTAGTAAACAATACCATACAAAACTAATGCAGCAATTATCAGAGTTGTAATAGCGTTGTAGAACGTGACTCGGGTATTAACTCCTTTTGTAGTAGCTTCTGTTTTCGGGGCTTCAGTTACGGTTGTTTGCTCAGCCTCTTTCGGTTCTTCTTTTTCTGGTTTCGGTTCCTCTGGCTCAGGTTTAGGTTTAGGATCAGGCTTAGTTTCGTTCGAATTACTGAATCCTTCAAAAGTGCGATTGTCATCACCGCCAAAATCAATCATCAGATCCACCATATTGTCCTCGGTATCCGCGATTTTTGTTTCCAAAGTCTCAAATCTTGCATCGGTGAAACACCAATCGCTGGAATTACCGACTTGACCCATCAAATCGTTATCTTTCACAAAATTTTCGGGTATAGGAATGACCGCGCAAGAGGTCACGCGATATTTCGTTTTTGCTTTTAACCCCTTCACCAAAACATCCTCTGCAACCGCCTCAGGCGGTTCGTAGGAGACTCGACGTTCAAAAACCGGTTCCTTAGCGTCCGGAATATCTTCAAAAACACGCGTAACAATATCATAAGCAAATGGGGCTTTCTTCATATGAAATGTAAACTTATACGTTTCGTTTGTTAGTTCCCCCGTCTGACGCCAAAACCACTGGGACCCTCCTTTGCACTCTAAATCCGGGCAAATGTACATCAGAGTGCACCAACTGCACTTTTTTCGAATATAATTGAACTGATAACACGAGAAATACCATTGGTTCAGTCGAAATCCCACAATTAAGTCCAGAAAAAGTTTGTCCCCGACAGCTCGCTGACAAGTTTCGGGCGTTTCCGGGTCCCATCCATCTTTGTAGGATCCGTCTTGACAGATGGTTATGTTCTGCATCCCCCTTTGGTAACTGCGAATAGGCTGTTGGTTTACGATACTTTTGCCCAATTTCCAGCCAGGTTTCAGCTCTGTGATGGTGAAATTTTTCACACCACAGCACAACATAAGCATGGATTTTTCTGTGGCGTCATTTTCAGCATGCTCTGTTATTATACGGTGGTGCTTCAAGGCACCACAAGTGACGTCTTCCTCACTCGCCACTAAACGGGTAGCGCTGCCAAAACGCAGCAACCAGAGTAGCGTGAAAATAGTGCAGTAAACCAGGTTTGTCATAATACCGTAATCCTCAACTGTAATTAAGCAGCTAAAGCAGCTATGCTGAAATATGTCAGAATGCTACTGAGGGAAAAATATGAAACCATCTGCCCTGCTTTGCAAAGGCCCATATGACAGTACATTCATCTATGGACTGCAAATTATATTTTCCAGAAACTCAGAGAAGTACAAAAGAGAGGCTTACAGTTTCGATATGGTAACCCTTGACGACAGAGTTCTGTAATTATTAGATATCTAATATTTGCATATAGTCAGCTTTTTTTCATCCTATTTACCAGCTATTGTCCAGACAACAAGCATACACTTACTTGCAGCTGTTAATTATTTCAACATTAAGTTAGAACAAATGCTAGTTCTTAGCAGAAATCTGCAATGTCTCATCATGAAAAATCTGCGTTTGTCAACTTGTCGTCTTTGTCGACTAAAACTAAAATAATATGAAGCCTATGAGTTATGATGACGATAAAAAATCAGCCTTGAAAACTCAAATATCAACAGAAAGAAGCTCAAATTGCGGCAAAACCTTCAACAAGAATCCAACAAGAATCAAACCTAAATTTTTGTGTAAACGGACAAAAGCTCAGGTAAAGTATGTTGTGGAACGATACACATATATATCAAGAGGATAAGCCATACTCATTAAACGCATAAGAAATACCGAATTTATTATTTAATGCACCCCCGGCATAGTACGACACAAAGATAATTGTGCACTGACACATCATAAGGAACTTTGTAAATCATTGCAAAATCCTGCGATGAAACTGACGTTACACAAATATGTAAACAAATGATGCAATATTAGTTCAGCCTTATTGTCCCAAGGCAAAAATTGAGACCTGGCGCAATAGGAAAAAAAGTAAGCAGTAGCTATGTGCTGATAACAAATACAAAACAGAAAGTATATGAGAAATTTTTTTGAATTTATAGAAAGTCTAGCGAGTCTGTATTCATAATTAATAATTAAGTGCTCTGACATGACTCTGAAAAGATGAATAAACGTGCACAATGAGGTAAACTCCCCACTGTGAAAATTTAAAAAAATGCTTGCTAGACAGTGAAAACAGAAATTAATGTTGTTTCTCAAAAATCTTCGAACTTTTCCAGACATTATTTACATGTGCTACTGCTAATACGTCTAAATCAGTTATGTCATTGCTGCTTTTTAGTTATGCTTGTTCCTCCGTTGTCACTTCGGAACAAGCTTACTTGTGCACACCTAAGGATACGTGAGAGAGAAAGAGCGTATACTAGTAGCAATGACAAGGATTAAATGATTAATATATACACTTAGAATAAAGCTTGGTATGTTTATTACATAACTATTATAATTATGAACATTCCAAGTTTTCATTCTAAAAGACGACCGTTATAAAATTTCAACTTTCTGAAAGGTGAACGTTCCAACATTTCAACTTTCTGAAAGGTGAACGTTCCAACATTTCAACTTTCTGAAAGGTGAACGTTCCAACATTTCAACTTTCTGAAAGGTGACTTTCTGAAACGTGAATTTCTGAAAGGTGAACGCAAACCCAGTCATGCCACCCTAGCTATCTTAGATCTTATCATCATACGTATGCCAGCTTTGCTAACCTAGTCCATGTGGTTTTGTCCTTGACAGTTTCAAGAAATCGACCCGAAAACACGAGTCATTTTTTGCACAAAAAATGCCGAGTTAGGCTTGTATACAAAAAATAGTCAATACGATTTTGTCAATGCTTCGAAATAGCTGACCAAACATTGTTTTCCTTCCTGTACTTGTTCCTATCTCCATGTTCCTCTACGTAATACACTTTAGCAAGAGTACATAATAGTGTCTCACTCTATTTAGAAGAAGAGTGGGACACTCTCCTTTCTGCCTGTGTTATAGCGCAGGCAGATGCGCTCCTCATTTCCAAGGCCACATTTTGCCGTTTTATGCAACATGTGGCTGGCCAATCAGAAGCGAGCTCCGCTTCTGATTGGCTAGACGCCTGTGCACGTGCTCCAATCAGCACGCAAGCTAACGTGAGTAGCATTGCCTTAAAATTGTCAAAAAACACATTTAACTTACCAGTTAACATCACAGTCACTAGTCAGCGCATACTAGCAATAATCCCTGAAAACGGTGATAAAAATGTGGACAAACATAATTCTGGGCAAAAAAACAAAACACCCCCCAACCCGACCGATCATGGCAAAACCACTGAAATGGCTGTAATGGCGGCCAGTGTGCTGATTGGAGCACGTGAGGCCGCCTGCGTGCTGATTGGAGCACGTGCACGTTTAGCCAATCAAAAGCAAAGCTCGCTTCTGATTTGCCAGCCACATGTTGCATAAAACGGCAGGCAACCTGTGGCCTGGAAATGACGAGCGCATCTGCCTGCGCTATTTCACAGGCAGAAAGGAGAGTGTTTAGCTCTTCTTCTAAATAGAGTGAGACACTATTATGTACTCTTGGACTTTAGTAGATAATCTAATATTATGTAGCTAATATATGCAAGAGTTTATTGCGATGTTCTGCACAAAAAACTTCTCTCATTCAACAGATGAGCTTGTTAATCTACCGCTGAAACTTTGAAAATCGACTACACTATCATGGGTGGAGTGCAGATTTTTTTATCGTTAATTTATGATACAATCGGTAATTACAAGATCTTTAATAACAATGTCTACTAGGCGGCATACCGTGAAAGCGTGTTTTTTTGTTTGCACATTACTGTGGCGTGGCTACATCTAACGATCAGTATTAAAAGGTGTTAGGATCTGCGTATTAATTTCGCATATAAGCTAATATGCAGGTATAAAGCAGACTGCTATACTGTAGAAAAATCAAGATTTTACAAAATATAACAGCTTAGCTTTTATCAAAAGTAGCACCATTAACGAAATTTCCTGTTTTTCGCAAACTCAAAGCACTCTTTCTACCTTCGTTATCTTCACAAGACAGTTTAGCTTCAGCTTGTGCTCAAGAAGTTATGGCTCTAGACTGGTATTTTCACCTATTTTTCATCGCAACTGTGATGGCAAGCGATTTAGTTGATCATCATCCAATCAGCGAAAATGATCACGACAATCTTCTGGGTCATGAATGCATGCCCTTGCCCTGGATTAAGCGACCGCAAAGTTCGGCGTTGGAAGTTTGTTGCGGCGTTCACCACGCTTATATAGCCCGTCTGGAACCGGGCTGGACTCTGGCACCATCCCTGGTTGCCCCAGATCAGCCATTCACCAGCCTACCAGGAGAATTTATGAATGTAACCATTTGTGGAAATGACATCATATATCTCCATACGACTGACGAGCTACCGAGCCACTGTCGACAAGAGCAAGGCTTTTCGCTGGACACAAGTCAAGTCAAGAGTTTTGAGGCAACAAAATGGTATGTATTTTGCTATACATTCGATGTTGAGGAATTCGGACTGACGAACTGCACCCAGTGTCACTTGGTGGAGCCTTGTGGAGTGGATTGCGCTTGGGAGAGATCTTGGTATCGCCGGGAAATCAAAAATCTGAGCATGTCATCTTTTGGGATTCAGTATTCCATCGGAACTGTACCTTTTATGTTGAACATAACCACAAATGTTCACAGAGACGGTGACATGAATACGGACAATTACGTTCATAGCTCGTGGCAGACTGTTTTTCCGGAAAACGAAAAGGTGGTGACTGTAGAAGGTCTATCCAAAAATACATCCTATCAAATCAGAACCTGCATTATTGTCGACGTTCCGCCTCTAATAACGGCGGATTTCAATCAAATTGACAACGTAGATCCGTTTACGTATTGTGACACTGTCAGCATCGTTCATACGCTCGATCAGCATCCTAACAGCAATAGACCGTCGGACTATCATTCTCACCACGGAGTTGACGATCATCTGGAAAGCCAACTACCCCAGCCCGTCGGTCTGCCCGACCACGAACATGGCATGAATCACGATTTGAGCCCTGATCACTCGGAGTCACTAGATAAATCCCATAATCACGTGAACCATGATGAACACATGCTGGACACAGATCCCAGTGGTTCCATGGCAGATCATGAAATACATCAACCATCATCGATGGGAGAACACGATACACACGGGATGACTGATTACGATATCACTCACCATGAAGCTGTAGAGTCACACGGTGCTGATTCTCATGGCATGGACATTAACACCGACCACGCAGCTGACCACATGTCGCATGGAGATGCAGTCGACACTGGTAGTCACCAACCAGTGCCACAACACCGCGATGATCATCTAATGGACAACGGCGACTCCATGGGTGACCATCACAGCGAGACTGAAAGTCACGCTGGACTAGCGTCGATGGAAAGCAACCATGACCTAAGCTTGCCGTTGAACTCCGGCTACGATGAACAGATGTCCCCGCAGCACGGGGGACACGAGGACAAAGAGGGTCAGGATAAAGACGAGAAGCAAGAAAAGGACGATGAGAATGTCCATCGCCACAAAAGCTATTCGAATGAGTTGGTCGAAACAAGCACTCAGTCGAATGGAACCGAAGACTGGTCGCCAAGCAGACGCTACTACGGCTGGCTGTCGTGCTGCATAATTTGTTTCGGCATCGTGGTCATTGGTGGTAAGATAATGCTCGATTCATCAAACTAACGGACAACGGATGATAATGGAAACTTATATTACTTTCTTTGTACCCACTAGACCCTGTTCTTTCAATATCAATATAGGTATCAAACTTGTATTCATAACAGTAGGGTAAGCAGGGGTACTATTTCTACTAAATCTTAACTCATGCTTGTCCTCAAAGATAGGGATAACGACAATATTCTTTCGACAAAGTGTCTCAATCATCTCGGCAATTTTTTCCCATTCCAGCCGACCGTAGTTGAAAGTTTTACAATCTCAGTTTATTCATGCAAAAAATGAAATAATGGGACAGCAATCAGCGATCAAGCCCATTTTTTATATTTACAACGTTAGTAGTGGCGCCCTTATCCAAGTGGTCATAAGTGGTTTGCGCTGGGTTATGTCCAAGTGCAAAATTTCTGTCATGTGAAAATAACAGGATATCCGAACCATGCTTTTTTGCACTGGCTGCCTCCCCTGCCCCGCCTCTTGTTATCTGACTCTTGATGATGTACAATAGGTATACCGGACTTTGAATGTATATTCTTGTATTCACGTCTTGATTAGCTAACACGTCACGTCAAGTAGCGTGTTTGTTTGTGAAAGTTAACACAAATAATTAATTCATGTCTATATTTATGTTAATAATTGATTTTAGTGTAGGTATTTTGTCAAAAACATTTTGTAGTGCAATTTGTCAAAAATCAATTATTCCTGTTAAGAAACACAAATTGCAATGTTACAGCCTGTTCCAAAATACAGATATTTTTTCACATTAATTGTACTAGTCATACCAAAAATTGATGAACCCTGAGAGGCTGAGACGAAACTTTTGGCGCCAATATGTGAGATGTGACAACTCACTCACTTGACTCTGGATGCTCACAATTGGTTCTTTTCGTAATAAAATCGCGTGTTGCTTTTTGTCCCAGGTGCCAGCAATTTTTGATCAACTTTCAATATAGGTATGTTAATTTCTAATTAAAAAGTAAAAAACATTAAGAAATCCGGTCCTGTAAGATTACAGTATAGAGTATGAAGTCTACACTAGTCTCAATTTCAGGGGGCCCCAAAGAAAGCTGAAAGGTAATATTCTTTATCGGATTAAACGGTCTGGGCTTATTTTAGTCCGAGGTTCGGAATGACAAATCGGACTAAGCAGCCTGAACTAGTTAAAACAAGTCCATGAGTAAAATAGCAAGCTAAATTTTATTCTAAACAAGTTCCTGAACTATCACCAGACTAAAATAGTGCACACTTCAGTAACATTGGCGTACATAATTATTACGTTAACTCTGCCCTCTGATGGGACCGCGTAAAAAGACGTCTGGATTAAACGAGATTAAGTTGTGAAGCACTGCTTACTTTAGTCAAGACTATGCAACCGGACTTAACTATACACGCTAATATTAAGCGTGCATCTGTTTAGTCCAGTAGTAGTTTTGGACTAGAATGAAAACAGATTACTTTTCAATAGTCCGTTTAATCCGGTATAGAAATGCTCCCTTGCCGTGAGGCATTAAATTCAACACTACAAACACTGCGAAGTTAGTAATTTTAATTCAATTTACAACCCGTAGCAATCACATTACAATCACTGACCAAAACATTACATAACATTGACAATAGTATAAAGCTAGTAATAGAGGTTATGGTTAATAAATAGAACATTGAGGGCCTGAGGGGCACAGTTGGTGGTAGTAATGATAAAGCAGTACAATATTGTCCCATAATAACCGTCTCAACGCTTCCTATTCTACTTCAAAGCGACTATATTGCCAAATTAACACGTACAAAAAGCACTCTATTAGTACTGTACATTCAATAGTTTAAAAAACTTATGGTTAAGCACAAGCCGGGTCGTTACCACAATGGCTTACCAACACAATAAAAACTGTCTAATCATTACTACCACCTGAAAATAATTATATTATATTGAATTATAATAGTTTCAGCCGGAGTTTAATTAAGCCACAAGTACACAATATGGGTCCCTAATCGGCACTCTTATCTTAAGCCCGGTTCATACTTGTCCTCAACAGCAAACGGACAGGCACAAGGACAATTTTCTGTCAGCTCGTGTGAGACATTAACGAATCGTTTCACCTAATTTTTCGCATACCAACTAAGCTTGGATTTTTTTCAAAATATGCTCCTTAAACTTGGTATTACTTTTACTTCATATTAAAGCCGAAATTGTCTTAAGAACACCGGGACTCCTTTAACTTGGTACATAGTTTACCCAAGTCCCGTTCATACTAAATTTCTTTAAATCATACGGACAGAGACCATCACAATTTTTGATCAGCTATTGTGAAACATTGACAAAATCGTTTAATCCCATTTTTTGCCCACAAACTGAGCCTGACGCATACTGTTTTCATTATGTGAAAAATTGAGTAATTTGGTCGTCGTATTCTTGCAAATCGCCTAAAGGATAAGGACGAGTATGAACCGTGCTTTAGCCGATCACGAATCAACCAGCTGCTTTCGGTTCCTTCCAATCAGAGCCGATCGATTGTTCTATCAATTTCTCCGAAAGCAGCCATAATTTACTCTGAAGTTTCGGGTTGTAGACCAAAGGGTTGGGCTCACAGAACCAGCAGTCTCTGAAATAGGCCCCGCCGCAGTTTTCCAGCTCCGGGGCTGTGGCACAATAAACGCTCGTCGCAGCTGCCTGACTCTAAAACAATAGGAAAACTAAAAATCAGACACTAGGATATCTGAAATGGGTTTCTGACACAAAGTCCTTACACAAGTTTTCACAAGTTTTCCTAGCTAGAATTGCAAACAGAAAAAATCATAATATACATTACGTTTTATATATCGTCGCCAAAAAATATCACATCCTTTTCCGTACAGATTAACCATAGGATTAATTGGAATTACCAATGTTACACACGTATGGCTTACCAGTAAGGGGGATGCGGGGAGGGGAACCCAACCCCCCATTAAATCGATGAGCCGGGGGGGGAGTCAAAAAATGTACGCTCACCCTCATGTCTCAGTTTATATACATGTCCCGTTACATGTATGGGTGAGAGAAGCCCCCCACGCCTGCCCCCCTTTGGCAAAAAAATGACAGCTCAATCAGAGATGAACGATTAAATAGCTAAGGAAGGAGGGTTATTAAAAGGTTAGAGACATATAACCCTCAGGCCACTTGAGAACTTTCGAAATCACATTCGGACGGAACAGTAAACATTTTTTGTCAACTACAAAACACCAATGCTTTTTTAAGCACCGTCTAAGGCAAAGGCTAAGATCCCGAGCGAAGATCTGCAGCCCCACGGAAGAACCATCTACTGGAACTGTCGTATGCTTCTTGTCTTTCGTATAGTCACCAACACTGTCGACACTGTTTCATGCATGTACATTTTTTACAATACACCGTACCTTTAGGAAACAACAATTTTTCAATACCCACATAACAATTAATCCAAACACCATAAAATCTAACCATAGTTTTCGTGAATGGTTTCAGCAGTCCAAAGGCCAGCTTCATGAAAAGTGAGTACTTGGGCAACTGAGTCATGACCATGCTGCCAGGATGCAAACTGTGCACACTGACGCCACGGTCCTGCAGCTGGCTGTTGGCGTAGAATGCCGTGAGAACGTTGCACAACTTGCTCATATTGTAGGCGGGTATCCACCAATAGTCGTTCAGCGTTTTGGGACTCAAATAGCCGGCGGTAATGTGGTCGGGCGTGAGAAGCTGGAAACCAAAATAGGGACCAACTCTAGAATAAACAGATAGAATTAGCTTGAATGATTTGTGTTAGAAATAGTAGTTATAAACAGCTGTAGCTCAAACACTTTAACAGTAACATCACCATCTCATCATTGTATGTTGTAGAGGCGGGATTCATATAGCGAGGACAATATTAAAA
The DNA here is from genome assembly GCA_030248245.1 of Trissonchulus sp. WLG1_4. Taxonomy (NCBI): domain Eukaryota; kingdom Metazoa; phylum Nematoda; class Enoplea; order Enoplida; family Ironidae; genus Trissonchulus; species Trissonchulus sp. WLG1_4. The sequence continues at coordinate 62,506 of JASANF010007103.1, read as the reverse complement.
TCATACATGTATGAGAGGTGGGAAGGGGGGGGAGAACCCCCCCCCCCCCACAAAAAAAAATTGCGGGGCCGGTGGAAAGGGTCTTCAAAATTTGGGCAAAATTGGTGAAAATTGACTTTTTTAAAAATTGCACGAATTTTGCAAAATTTGGCGCATTTTTGGTCTTCAGGGAGGGAGGGTCCCCAAAATTTGGCCTAAGAGGTCCCCGCTATCAAAACTTTGACCCCGTTGCATGTATATATAATTAAAATGTGCGTAATAGTATATTAAACGCTATTATCTGTCAGTAACAATCGGTATATACCGTCTATGGCTTTCTGAGGATACGATCACAACCCGCGACGGGGCCGACTCGATCAGTTTGTTCTGCAGCAAATAGAGCATGTAGAAGTGACTGAGGTGATTGACCTGGAACGTGAGCTCGAAGCCGTCTGGGCTCAGCTCAAAGGGAACCCCGCAAACGCCTGCGTTCAGAATCAAGCCGTGTAGTGCACTACAAGTATTAAAAGCCAGTAATTTTTATCAATCAATGAACATGCCGTTTTTGTAAAGATAAATTATGTTTGTTAATTTGATAAGCCAGTCTTGTAGGCTGACTACCTGCATCTCCACCAAAAAAATTTAAGATCCAGCACGCAAATAAGTGTAATCGTTAAAAAGGGCAAGCCAAATTGAGCTGTCTGTTAGTGTTACAAATCCGCAGCGTGCTAAAGGCTACTAGAATCTGTAGAAACAAACTGTACGACAACCGGTGTGAATGAGCCATTCAACTAAGTCATTCTAAGCAGTGATTTGAGTGTAAATTCAATTCTAACTGAACACACATACGTACATTTTCAACTCCAAAAAATCGTGAACAAAATGTCGCACACTCGTCAGCGAGCTAAGGTCACAAATTAGGATGGTAACTTTGGCATCACTCTAAAAACATATTATAAAATACTTCAAGCCCACTTAAGCTTTTAATAGTTAAGTACTCAATGAGTACAAACAAGCTATTTCGTTAACACTCGTTCTATACTTGTCAGTAAGGCTGCCTGTTTGCCACTAAGCAGATTTTTAGTTGACTGCGACTTGTAAAATTACGAAGACGCAAAAAAGAATAATAGAATAGAAGAAAAATAATATATTAATATTTCAATTGGGTATACGGGTAACTGGACATAAGGCATACGGGCAAAACTTTTCGGAAGTTCGGGACACACAGATACAGACAGGGCTGCAAGAGCATAACGGGATAAGCTGCTAGTGTACTCTTACTGCTAGTCATACAATTGAGATGCATGTCGATTGCGCTGCTAACATAATGCTTTTAAGCTCGGATGAACGAACATACGACAGAATCAAACAATGTTCTTCTGTTCACTTTGTCCGGATGGGCGTTCATCCGTTTGCATGTATGTCCTAATTAATATCCTTACAGACGTGTGAATCGACCTCAGAACAGACTTTAAGGCGATAGTCCCGCTTTAAACCAGTAAATGACTGTAGAGGCTAAAATTGCCAAACCATTCTGTGCCCGTTAATACTGTAAAATGTTGACATTAATAGGAAAACAGCCAAACTTTTTCTTTTATTATTTCTTCCTTTGCCTGATCTGCAGAAACTGAATTTCTACACGCCAGAATCACGTGAGCACCAGCTAGCGCCAAACTTCTGGCGGTTTCAAAGCCTGCAAATCACAACCGGCAAACTTTGATAAATCGAATACACACACAATAACATTAGGCGAAAAAAGCGATTTATTTTATAAGCAGTCCCTACAGACACCTGCTGGCACGAAGGGGTCCATTAATTTACCACATATATACATGTATGAGGGGGGGATGGGGGTCGGGTGACCCCCCCCCCCAAAAAAAAAATCGAGGGGCCGGGGGGGAGGGTCCCCAAAATTCGGGCAAAATTTAGTAAAAATGGCACTTTTTGGAGAACATTTTACAAAATTTCGCAAAATTTAGGGTATTTTTGGTCGATTAGAGGGGCAGGGTCTCCAAAATTTGGCCGGAGATGCCCGCCCCCAAAATTTTGACTCCGTTACATGTATGCTTTAAAGTACGAAACGAGTCTTGATACACGCTTTGAAAAATCACTATTAAAAATGCTCTTCATAATTTCATAAACCTATAGGCTGAACAAACTCACGTCTATTTCTGGCATATTGTTAGGCAAAAGTTTATAAGGGTATACATATTCGCTGAAGAGTGAAGGGGGTTGCTGATAATGCTGAATGCTCCTGAATGGATAGGAGGAAGTATGCCGATCAAAATCAAATAAAAAATTGCCGTATTATAAAAAAACTAAGAGGAACCCTTGTGTACAAGTATATATATATTATCAAGAGTACATAATAAGAAGAGTGAGACACTCTCCAGCCGGCCTGTGTTCTAGCACAGGCAGATGCGCTGGTCGTTTTCAGGCTACATGTTGACATTCTATGCAACATGTGACTGGCCAATCAGCGCGTAGATTCCCTGCGTAACACACTTTAGTATATAATCGCTGATGCGTTGATAAGCATTAAGATAGGGATAAAAGCTTAATAACTCATTATTTATTCATAGTCTGCTTGCAAAAACATTGAAAAAGGTTTGCAAATACCTCTAAGGATATTTTGGCAAACTTTCAGCGAAATTTATTGTGAAACTTTTGAGATATAAACTTTTCTGAATTTCCTCAAAGTTTATCAATCAATTTCGCTGAAAGTTTGACAAAATATCCCCAAAGGTATTTGCAAACGTTTTTTAATGTTTTTACAACCAGACTATGAATAAATAATGAGCTATTAACCTTTATTCCGATCCGTTTTATGATTGGAGCACGTGCACAGGCGTCTGCCAATCAGAGAATAGAAGCTCGCTTCTGATTGGCCAGTCACATGTTGCATAGAATGTCAACATGTAGCCTGAAAACGACCAGCGCATCTGCCTGTGCTAGAACACAGGCAGGCTGGAGAGTGTCTCACTCTTCTTCTATATAGAGTGAGACGCTATTATGTACTCTTGATATTATATAAATTTCAATCAAATCCGCTTGTTCCATTTTAGGAATCAGCCCCATGTGAAATTTGCAAATTTGCATACCGATCCCAGCATTGGCCCCAGTAATGATGAATACTTTTTCCGACAAATCCTGATCCACTAAAACGTCCATCGCGCTTGTTGTGGCCCCAAATCGTCGAATAGGTTTGTCAGCCTCCATTATAAATATGCTAAATAAAAAAAGAACAAATTGTAAACATAAAAAAGTTTTCCTAAAATTCCCGCCGCCTCTGCATAGTGCACAATATAGAATTGTATTTGTACCAAGGTTTCCCTAAGCATTTATATTAGACTACTGCAGACAGTCCGTGATCTTAGAGTTAAGATCAGTATTAATCTTGACACCGTAGAAATCGATGCATATTTCGAGATGAAATATTGTATATATATTTGGACAATTGGACAATTTTGAGATTAAGCGCTGCAACAGATCTGATTTATCTATCTCATCTAGAGAAGATTTGAAAGTCCTGCGCAGGCGAGGTAGGAAAAATGAACGAAACAGAACGCAACAACCGCCAAAATAATCGCGGTTCAAATAGTCTATTTTAATTGGAGGTGCTCGTGTCACTTTAAACGTCTCGACGTTAAGCTTGTACCTGTGCTTGTGCTACAGTGAAACCTGCCTGTGAAAAAATAATATTTTATATACACGGCCACTACTATAGACGCAACACGTAAGGAAAGTCAATCAAACTTAACATAATTGAACATATTTCTGAAAATTATCTTCAATTATAGAAACATTAATTAAGCTAGCATTTACATATAATAGTTAATTACTACGTTTTCTCAATACGGGTGTCAAATACAGCCGCTTTTCGGCTTGGTTATATTTCTATGCCCAAACTTGAGTGATGGGGGATCAATACATGGGAACTAAAATGATATCCTCTATATACGGGTCGCCTTTAAGGTGGTAGTAACGTTTTCGACAGTGTTATGCATTAGTAAAATTTGAAAACTTACGATTAATTGTCAATCAAGAATAATAAGTATGCATATTAATTTAGAAACCTGTAAACTATAATGGGATGATTCCTTGCTAAAACAGTTTGAGTTAGTCAAAGTTTCACATGAAATTTCTAGTTTCGCAGAAAATATTTTTAAGCCAGTTACAGCAATTTTTTGTAAATTTTAAGTCTCGCTAAACCAAGGAATATACATAGTAGCTAGTCAAAACGGCCGTTTATTGAAACAAGGAAAAACTGACACACGGGCACGTGAAAAACCGTCAATTAAAACATCAAAACTTATACTTCCGCGTTTTGATTTTTGAGATTACGTCACATTTATGTAACTGTGCTATTTGAACATTACAGAAAAATCCCCAAAACTTGGGGACACATATTGTGTGTCTACTTTATGCTAAACTTGACAAAATTTTGTATGCTTAAATTTTGCTTTACATCAAATTCACTCGCAGCATTCTGTAAAAAAATAACTTTTGTGAGCTAAAAATCTCAAGTCTCTATGTTGCAATCTTTTCATGCGTTATTTTACATGTTATCTAGACAATTTCTGATGTGTCATTGTTATTATTTGTTTTAATTTAGCGCATTGCGTGAAATAATTAAATTCCAAAAATTATATATTTCCCAAAATTCTAAAAAATTCAAATGTGAAGATCCGTAAATAACTTCATTTATGCATCATATAAGTATATATCTTACAGAATTCCAAAAATTATATATTTCCCAAAATTCTAAAAAATTCAAATGTGAAGATCCGTAAATAACTTCATTTATGCATCATATAAGTATATATCTTACAGTATACACCAAACTTAGCGTTCGGATTCACCGTAAATGTTTGTATTGGTGTAAAGAACAAAATTAGCTGATAATGAACTGTCAAATTTACATGAAACATGAAAAATGCAAAAATTCACAAAATTTGACTACTTTAACAGTGTCTGCTGCCAAGCTTGTTACAAATTTAAGCCACTGATGTACATGAGGGGGGTCTGGTGTCCCGCCCCCCCCCCCCCCCAGATTTAAGATTCAGGACAAGCCCCCCTCCACGAAAGGTGCCTTAGCCCCGAACACTCAAAAATTGCTCCAGATCGCCGTAAAATGCTTCTAAAAGGAGCAAAAAGCGAAAAAATGTCCCAAAATGGCCAAATTTTGCCGAAAATGTCCCTTTTTTCGGCAAAAATTAGAAATTTTTGCATCGCTGTATCCGCTCAATGCACCGAAAATTCTGGGACAAGCCCTCCCAGACCGAGACCTCGTGTACATGTATGATTTAAGCTATATAGTTATTGCGCATAAGGGTGTGCAAAAGACAGCTACTAAATTTATTAGGTCAATAAAGCGTTATAGCAAGTTATAAAAACTGTCGAAAACGTAACTACCACCTTAAGACAAAAATGGGATCGGAAATACCTAAATTTATGACTTTTATGTGACACAATGGTAAGAACAGCGGACAACACGGTCGAAAATAGCACTTCTGAACTAAAGATGTTATTCTGTCGCCACCAAGACCACGACCACACCTATCTATTTCTGGAAATGACATTCCTTCGTAGAAGTCTGTTCAAAAATTCGAATTAACGAGATTCGATTCCATTAAATTGATCAGTTAAAATATCTCGACAGATACAGATCTGCACGTAAATGCAATTAAGACACATGAGTATTTCGTAGGAGTTGGTCGCATTTGAAGACGTTACCATAATTTTTGACGGCGAGCCTGCAAGTTACTTAAATTAAATCAGTAAATCTAATCTAAATGCTATAAAAGACCATAAATTGCTGAACCCTGCGACAAAACAGGTGGCGTGGTTGTTGTTACTCGCTGTACTCTTGATGCTCGCAATTACGTTATTTTTTTTCATAATAATCTTTTAATTATTTTCGTGATGATGAAATTGTGTTTCTTTTTGCCTCAGGATCCTGCAATTTCTGGTCAGATTTTGGTATATACATTTTAAACATTTTTGGTTGAACAGCTAACCGGGTACCCAAACTATCCTTACATCAGAGCACACCTTACTTATAGATATGAGCCATTGTCACGTTAACAAAATGGCGACTATAAGTCTGATTACAAAAACTGTGAAAAAAACATGAAAATTATGCTTATATATGTCACGAAACACAGCTCAACACACACTTACTATCAATTATAGAATTAATTTGGATACATTAGTAAAGGAAAAACTTAATTGTGACAAATTACCTACATATTATGCTATAAAAAATTAAATATTAACGCGAACAAATAGTCGAATGCACAAAGGTAGTGAAAATTAACTAGGTTCGATAAACTTAACCAGTTAAAATATCTTGACATCCGTAAAAATACATAATCTACAAATAAATGCAATAACTGACAACGGGAGTAAACTCTGTCCCAACAGTTTCGTTGAAAGCCTAGTTTCACACATACAGCCGTTTGTTCCTTCAGTTTCGAGTATCTGGATTCAATCTATCGCCTGTAGCTCTCCCCTTTCCAAACTCTGCTAAACTCTGTTCATACTTCTTCCTTTTGGACACAGGGACAGAGACAAGCACAAACTGTTGGCATATTTTTAGTGAGGGTGGGGGGCTGGGAGGGGGAGCCCCTCCCCGCCATTTTGGTGGCGCTGGTTCTTTTCAGATGGGGCGCCCCACCCCTTAGCCCAAAACTTTTTCCGGTAGGACGATTTAGCGACTTTTTAAATCTAGCGATGTCGTGTTCGTCGGGTTTTTTGGTCCTTTTTGCTAAATTTAGTATCAGTGTAGCTATAATAACGTATGAAAACGTAACATTTAACCTATAGTAACCAGTTTCGCTTAAAAATAGTGTTTTATAATGAATTTGGTGCGCCCCCCCCCCAAGAATGGGGCTGCAACCCCATCGCGCCCTCCCATAAAATTTTGTCTAAAATTATGCCAGAACTGGGGTCATCTACTGTTAAAAATTGACCCCATGGTTAAAAAAAGACGAGTACAAACTGATAACTAGCCACACTTAAATGTCCAATAAAGCCGTATTATATGCGGACAAAAACACAACTAAGCGTCAAAAATAAGACGATAAGCAAAAGATACGCATATTCTTTTTCAATAATTTACTTCATACCAGTAACTTCCAATTTAATCAACAAAACAAACAAATTAAAGTCACCGCGTTGCACTTGATAACTTTGACTGGCTAGGGCAATTTGTTCAAACTTTAGAAAAATGTGTTTTCATTAAAATCTGTCAAACACAATTTCAGCCAAACTTGAAATGACTACACAAAAAATAAGAAAAAACCTGTTGCAAACACTTTATAAGTACATAATAAGACGTGGTTTCGAAACTGTCACTGTTTCCAAAACTCGTGTAAAAACACAAAAAACGCTTCATCTTTCGATCTTCAATACTGTTCATTTCATTTTTATCATTAATTTGTAGCGTCAAAAACGCCTCTTTACTTGAACAATAAAACCGAAATATTGTAAAAAATCTTTAAAATATAATATAAAAATCAGTTTCTTCTATTTTTTCTTGACTTCCCAGGTTTGCTTTCATTTGGATTAATACGACCAGGCCGTGGCGCCAGACGACGAACTCCCAAAACAGCAGACCTGAAACAAAAATATAAAACTTAAAAAACTTTTAACAGACTATTAAGCTTGTTCATACTCACATCCAATGTCTATTCGGTAGGCAAAATTATTTAAAAAAAGTATGCCATCATACAACACAATAATCGCCAGATTTTTTACTAAAATGTTGCGGGATGAATACTACACAAAACGGTTGTATGACTTGCGACTTCAATGTGAATAACTACTATTGCCGAGCAAAATTTTGCTATATTAAAAATGACAAAAACGACAGGCCATGACAATTATTTCTAATTTAAGCATTTTTCAGAAAACCCCCAGTCATCAGGGTTGGCAGTCTCGGTCTCGGTCTCGTAAAAAACCCGAGATCAGCCTGGTCTCGGTAGGAAAACCGAGACCTGCCATAGGGTGGTCTCGGTATTTCAGATGACACTTGAAATTTTTACAAGATCACTAAGATTTTTTTGAAAATTTAAGTTTCCAAATAGAATGCAAGGCATGAAAAGGTAAACTGTCTGCTGCAGAAAGAGAATGGCAGTGCACTGGCAAATTTTAGCTAAGTTCAAAACTTTAAACTTTGTATTATACACCGTCTAGTTTTATCAAGCTAGAGTTTGTATTTTGTCGAACTAGAGTTTCTAACTAAGGTTTGAGCTAAAATGGGTTGACTGACTTGTCTGGAACCTTTCAAGCATATACATGTCAAAAGTAAAGTACTGACCATCATGTACCAGGTACTTCTAACTTCGTCGTTAATTTGTAATTTAATTCGAAGTGTGCGAAACTTTAAAAAATATCAAAATTTGTCAGAATAGCGAGAAAATGATCCTTTGGTTCCTTTTGTCAATAACTCTCATGCATCCGGTCGTTACGAGGTTAAGTTTCTCGCTATCTAATGGTCACTTTTTTCGTACTTCTATATAATCATTAGTTTTCCACTTTTCAAAATACAGACGTGTCTAAAATGAAAATTTTAAAATAGGTCTCCAAGGGGTGGTCTCGATCTCGTACGTCTCGTTTGGGTGGTCTCGGTTGCTTGGTCTCGGTCTCGGTTGCAAACCCGAGACTCACCAATCCTGCCCGTCATATTGTTCACAAGTCTTACCGACTCGTCAAATCATGCACGGCGAATGGGTTTCCAGAAGCCAAATAGTCCGGATCCAAGGCTTGGGTGCGAGCTAAGGCCTTTTTGGATAGTCGATTTTCTGGAATGGGCTGATCTTCGTACAAAATTGGGTTGCAGGCGTGTTTACCACCTTTCGGGGCCGGAAGAGAATACTGAAATAAAGGACATTTTTTTAGATTAAGGGGGGGGCTACCTGAATAAGTGAAAATTTTAGGTTCTCCGATTCGCTTCAAATTTGCCCACAATGTAGCCCCAGGGAAGGCGCATCGCAGATGTAACAAACTGGAACCAATGCCTTTGCCAATTTTGTACTAGGGGCTCCCAAAAATTCAAATTTACGTGTAAATCATAGGCGCAAAAAAAGTTTTTTGTGCTCACAAAGCGTTCCTTTACTCTAAAGTTTTGTTAATACTGACGAAGCTGATTTTTACATGATTCGATAGCCTAATGTCATATCTCAACCTCTATGATCCATTTTTTTTTAAATTTTCGCCCATGGCCTGAGCAGTGACGCCAAATGTAAAATCACTCAAATTTGGCGTGCCCAAAAAACAGCCATTTTTCACATTTCAGCCTCGATTTTAGAATTGAAAATACATATCAAAAATCCGGATCATACGATTTTGCGCATGCATGTGGCCTGCTACTATGCCAAGTTTCAGGCTGATTGGCTTGATGTGGTTTGTGTTAGAACTGTTCAACTAAGGGCTCTTTTTAGGCTTTTTTACGGACTTTTCCCTATGTAAATACACTGACGAACGCACTGAACCAAAAGTGCACCTTCAAGCTTAATTGTTCTCATCTGACGATGGGGTGCCTTGGGGGAGTAACATATGTGAAAATAAGCAAAATTGGAGAACTTTGTTTGACCTGGGTAGCCCCCCCCCCCCTTAAGAGGGTAATTGCGTTTTTAGGTGTTTTTTAAACTACCATAACTACACTTAACCTCAACAAAAACTAGAGCGGTCTTTTTTACATTTTTTTACACCTTCCAGCTTTAAAAAACTATATTTAGAAGCAGATTATCTTTTGCAATTTTACTGCTGCTATCATTTAAATACACCCCATCAGCGGTTTTTTTGACTAATTTTTGCGCCACAGTTATGAAACACAAGATCAGCCAACAACTACTAAACTTTTTGCAGTTATGCAATGACATTATATCCCCACCCGTTTTTTTGATATTGTTGATAAGTCGTTTCTACGTCGAGAAAATGACATTTTCGTGCAAAAATCACGTAATTTGACTTTTCTCTAAAATTTTCAAAAGCCCATAACACCGACTCTACAAACTATTTTTAGAAAAGGAAAAAAACGGGTGGGGATATTTTCCTAAAGATAATGTGGTTAAAGTTTCGAAGCCGTAGTCCGTTTTTAGCTTGAGTTCTGTGGGCGCAAAAATTACACTGAAATGTCAAAAACCACGAAAACGACATTACCCCCTTAAGCAAGCAAACTTATAAAAAAACTAAGCTGAAGCCGTAGTCTATTTCTTTTCGTGAAAAAAGCTGACACTTTTGGTTAGTATAAAATAAACGTATTTAGATTCACATAATATGTTACTTTATTAGTTTTTTACTTTACTTTATTAATTTCTGCGCTATCAAAAATTACATTATTGCGTAAATACTGCTTTGATTATTGGGTGTTTTTGAAGCCGAAACGACCTGCATAATATCAAGAGTACATAATAGCGTCTCACTCTATATAGAAGAAGAGTGAGACACTCTCCAGCCTGCCTGTGTTCTAGCACAGGCAGATGCGCTGGTCGTTTTCACGCTACATGTTGACATTCTATGCAACATGTGACTGGCCAATCAGAAGCGAGCTTCTATTCTCTGATTGGCAGACGCCTGTGCACGTGCTCCAATCATAAAACGGGATAGGGATAAAGGTTAATAACTCATTATTTATTCATAGTCTGCTTGTAAAAACAGTAAAAAAGGTTTGCAAATACCTTTGGGGATATTTTGGCAAACTTTAAGCGAAATTGATTGAGAAAGTTTTAAGAAATTCAGAAAAGTTGACATCTCAAAAGTTTCTCAATCAATTTCGCTGAAAGTTTGCCAAAATATCCCTAAAGGTATTTGCAAACCTTTTTTAATGTTTTTGCAAGCAGACTATGAATAAATAATGAGTTATTAAGCTTTTATCCCTATCTTAATGCTTATCAACGCATCAGCGATTATATACTAAAGAGTGTTACGCAGGGAATCTACGCGCTGATTGGTCAGTCACATGTTGCATAGAATGTCAACATGTAGCCTGAAAACGACCAGCGCATCTGCCTGTGCTAGAACACAGGCAGGCTGCAGAGTGTCTCACTCTTCTTCTATACAGAGTGAGAAGCTATTATGTACTCTTGATAATATTATGTCGGCCATAATCGGCATATTACTGTAAAGCTGAATTTTCTTTCCAAAAACCAACAACAATTCACACTTGTCCGCAGAAGCGTCCGATTGATAAACTGTTGCACCATAGAAGAGCCGCAATGGCCAACTTTAGTCGTGTACATTAGCAGATGTCTGTAAATGCGCAAAAAAAATAATGGAACGGGCACATCTGCAGCAATTTTTCCACACTGGCTTTACCAGCACTTCGTTAAGGACACAAACAAGTATGAACTAGGCACAATACAAAGCTACTATATTTCAAAGCCAAACCCTAAGGCCACGAGGAGTCAGCTGTTTCCGCCGTGACAGGAACACGGTCATCTGGCCTGTCTGGCCGTCCACGGACACGGACACTCGCTTCAGACTCTGATTGCCGCACGAAGGACAAAATTGCTTGGTCATATTGCTGGTTAGTCTACAACGGAATGTTAATAGAAATAGTGATTTTGAATAGTAGAGTAGATCCACATATTAAGCTTTGGCAATACAAGAGCTATGCAATATTAGACTACTCCACTTAGTCGACTGACAACAGCAGCGTAATTTTCGGTACTGGAAAATCTCTTTAAATCGATGTTAAAAAAATCTATATAGCTTTTGATACTTCTCAACCGGTTTCTGTAACCAACAGTAAGCTATTTATCCAACTGATCGTTATCTATCTTTGGATTCTGAAACTTTTTTAAGCGGAGGCTACTTTTAAGCTTTAGACTCATTTAGAGTTAACTTTTACGGTAAACTGTTCCCATCCGCTCACATTGAGATTATAGACTAGAGTGTAGCTATGTAAAGACTAATAAAAGGATTCGATATGAAGATTTTCTTCCTCGATAGCCCTCTCAAGCCGAACAGTGTTTTCGGTCATTCCACTCAAACGTATAAGGGTCGATTCATACTTACAGCTGTGGCTGCTAGTGACGTCATTCTGCAGGCTGAAAGGACATACGGCTGTAAGTATGAATCGAGCCCAATACATTTCGTCCGAACCACAACCCAAACCTACTTGAAACATGCAAAACATCGCAGCATATAGGATCTGATATTTTTCACCATCATACCATCCGCTGTGACAATTTTCAAGTTCATATGCAGCAGAACATTCTAGAATCACAAAACAAAGAATATAAAAAAAAACCAACTTAAAGCTAACTTCACTACTGCCACAATATTGAGGCTCCACATTTTAATAGTCTCGTCCTTTACTAAAACTCATAAAAAAACAAATAACTTTGTTTTCAAACAGGAGTAAAAATTTTTATTCAAAAAATATAGCTATTTAGAAATAAAAAAGTTTAAAAACATTGACCTATGCCAGTTCCCCCGTACTCCAATGTCCAAAAATAATGATGCTATTAAGGTAGCGCTCAGCAACAAAACTCATGTTCGGCGCTAAGCTCTTGCAATAAGTAGCAATACCACTTTAATTGTACATCAAAGAGACTTCAAACAAACCTATTTACAATACAGTTCAGCACTTTAATGCCAATGTGTCAAATTTCATGACCATGTCGAATTTCCTATTCACACTAATTTTGTTTTTGACCTAACTCAGCGAAACTTCAACCGATTTTGACAATCTTGGTATCCATAAAAAGATCTTTCAAAAATCTAGACGTGATTGATTTTCGATTTTTTATTTTCTGTTTTGATTTTGCAAAAAATAGATTTTTCAATAATCAGTTGTGTTTGAGCGACTACAAAAAGTGCTGTGAGCCAAAATTTGAAAATCGAAAAACTTTCACGTCTGCATTTATATTCTTTCTTTCATTGTGCAAAATTTTAACTCGATCGCAATCGGCAGCTGGGACCCAGGTCCAAAAAAAGTAGTCAATTTCGCTACGCAAAAATGTAACGTTTGCCCACACGTTTCACTTTTTCGAAAATTAGACCTTTCCTAGGACTGCATATTTCCGTTGAAAAAGTTAGCAAAAGCCATACTCAATTTTTTAGGAAATTAAATCAAAAATTTGACATTTTTGAAGATTTATCAGCGTTTAGGTTTTTCATTTTTTATTTGCTATTTTCACGGCTAAATAACTCAGCAAAGGTTTAACGTATTTTATGTTTAATACATCATTTTAAAGCTAAGAAACCGCGTATTTCAGTGATATGAGTAAGCATTTTATATTAAAACAAAAATTTTTATGCTACGGCTACAAAATCGTCCAAAAAATATTAAAAAACTCCAAAAATATACATACCTGAATAGAAAAATCGGAACTAATGCAGGCGACAGGAATGTCCGACTCCGGCTTCTCATCCCCGTGCATCTCATGCAATTTCTCCTCCACATTTTCCGGCGTTATCCAACCAATCTCATCATCATCATCGCCGGCCTCAGCATCAGAAGAATGACCAGAATCAGAGTCGTTGTCTGAGGCTGACAGTTTGTGATCCTGCTCACAACTAGTCGACTCTGGTGCGACTGAAAGACATAAGGCCGGGATTCACAACGGCGTTTAGCTTCAGACTCGATCTTAAAATGTTCGTTTTGAATGAGATAGAACATAGTAATGAGAAATTCTTTGTGTATTTCATGCGATAAAAGTATTCGACTTAAACTGGGTTTAAGTTAAACACCGTCTGTGAATCCCACCCATACATGCAACGGGGGACCTCTCCCGCTAATTTTTGGGGACCCTCAACACCCCTTGATCATACCCCTGGTGAGTTGTGTTGGCGAAGTCACAGAACCAAATTATTAAATCCCCTAAAATTTTGTAAAATTTTCGCCACAAAGTACCGTTTTTTTCTTAATTTGGTCCAAATTTTCAAAACACTCCCCCGTCCCATCAATTTTGGAGGGTGATCCCCTCATACATGTATGATCCCACGCATAAATTATAGACCAACTATGATATCTTATCCAACCTTAAAACCAGCCACGACTTTTGATCAAAAGATTCGGCTTCGGCTGTTCGTATTCTGGGTACACAGTGGTAGCTCTTAGACAAAGCTTCGGTTGATAGCTACCTGACAAGTAAGTTTCTTTAGTAAAAAAAGACTGCTGTTTTTGCAGCAGCAGCCATCTAGGTGGAGGGTCAGCGGCTTACCGTTTATGTACAGAAAAAGTGTAAAACAAACAAAAGCTCCACATCAGAATTCAACGTTAACAGTATAAATAAATCAACATCAAAATTATTGTACATCACATTCACCATGTACTGTTGAAACCCACTAGACACAGTAGACATGTAAATAATTATGATAATAAATAGTCTATTTTTTACGCGGCTTCTAAAAAAATGGTCTTTATATATATACCTTCATAGTCGATTTCAGCTGTCTCCTTTTCTGGCTCGCAAGCTTTCTCCGTTACGCTTAAAGTTGACAGCTCATCCAGAACTGTACTCTAAAAAAATGTGATATATATACATTAAGAATGTTGAGTTCCATGCCCTTTACTTTCAAAACCAAGAAATGCCAGTACGTAAACCAGCAAGTTACATAAATATAATAACAAATTCAATCCAAACACTAAATAATAGCTAAAATAATAAATAGCTATATATACAAAATTTATAACACGTCTACTACAGAAAAATATTCATGTATTACCGAGCGAGCAATCTTAGAAACAATTAGTAATCTTAGAAACAATTATATTATAAGATTTTTAAATAACACCTCGCAGTCTTGCACCATACATGTATGAGGGGGATGGGGGGGAACGAGACGAACGAACGGAACCCCCCAAATCGAGGAGGAGCCGGGGGGGGAGGGTCCCGGCTGAATTTGAATTCTAAATTTGAAAAAAATTTAGAAAAAATGGCCCCTTTTTGCGAAAATTACAAAATTTTGCAAAAATTGGGGTATTTTTAGTCCATCAGGGGAGAGGGTCCTCAAAATTTGGCCGGAGAGGCCCTCCCAAAATTTTAACCCCGTTACATGTATGCCTCGCACCGCACTCATTAGCATAGCTGTCAAGTATAGCATAGCTGCATATCATAAAGAAATAACGTCACCAAGAAGCAATACAACCAGAAACCTGCGAATCAGTTTCAGTCTGAGCCAATGGTTTTCGTCTTCCGCCATAAACTACACTTGGAATCCCTACCACTTTCTGAAAATAAGGAAGTACAATTACACGTGTTTAAACTTAGTTTTAAAAAATAATAATATTTAATTATAACTTTTATTATTAGTAAAACTTCGTGAAAAACAGCCGTTAAGAAAAAGTCGTTTAGTACGAAATCGCTCTGCGAACTGCCAAAAAAAACAAATTGCAACGATTAGACAACAATTGCAAAACCGTTTATTATCAACAGCTCACGTTCTAACCTATTTAGTTTACTTATATACACGATATATAACTCCCAAAGGAGGTTGTGGAGCGCTCAAAAGCGTCAAAGATTTGTAGATGCCTTGTAGTAAAGCTGAAAAACTTAACAACACTTAAAAACTAAAAATAAGTCCATCTACCCAAAGTATACAGAAGAAGTTGGTTGCTTGCTATTGACGTTAGGTTTAAGTACTGAGTATTGCTTGTTGCTTGCTTCCTTTCAAACACTTAATGTCACGTGATTAGAACAATACAATTATACGAGGAAGTCAAATATACACCCCCCGGTCTTGAATGGTGCTACGTCCGTCTTACTTGAACAGTGGGTTGCAGATTGATATGGTCCTTGCCAACGTGCTGACATTCCAGTTCGTAGACCAGCGCTATCAGTTTGATGTCGTTGGCGCTCAGGCTGGGATAGTCACCGGTTTTTTTGCTCACTTCCGTCACTGAATATTATAAAAATGTACATAGGGTTGTTAATTTACACGTTAAAAAAGCCAAGACTTTTTTACACAGTCCAGACCGGTATTCAGTCCTCAAAATTAACTAAACTCGTAAAAACTTGTATGTATGTATGTATGTATGTATGTATGTATGTATATAGTGGTGAGGGAAAAAACCCTACGCGTTTTGGGGGAAAAAAACCCCTAGTGCTTCCTGGTCGAACCTTACATACGACATAGGACCTTTTTGAGTATGCAGGTGGAAAGCGCATCCCAAACTGACTTACCACACCAATTTCTGTGCAGTTTTGAGGCCTGTAGCATTTTTTATAAAATTTCAAAATTTTGCATGTTGAAAAATTCCACAGTGACAAAATTTTCCAAATTTTTGACTTGTCATAATGTTTCACAAAAACACTTTTGGCCAACGCCGTTTGCATTTTTCAAGACAGTTACCTTTCCTCTATACTTCTGAAGCTCAAAAACAGTGAAAAACGTGGTGGTTGAACTGTGACTGTTCAAAGTTTGTGCGGGGAAAAAACCCTACTGCGGGGAAAAAACCCTAATTCGTTTGGTGACAATTTTTTTGCTAAACTCGCCCATTGTTGCTACAAAAGTTGATTCATCTGGGCTAAAAACATGCGTAGACTTCATTGAAACCGTCTTTTCGGCCGAAAAACGTCGTTTTTTGTCGTTTTGGACCATACCCCGACACCCCTTACGAAACCAGTTTTGGTGATGTTTCACCAAAATTTGGCATTTTTTGGAATATTTAGGCTTTAGCTGCTTCGTACCACTTAAATCCAAGAATGGTAGACGCGGGCGGTGTTTGCCCACCGTTTCGAAGGTTATAAGCGCAAAAATCAGTTTTTAATGCTTTTAAATACGGAAAAAATGCATATTTGGGCAGAAGTCATTTCTGTCAAAAAGGGTCAATTTTTGAAGAGTCATTGTGAGTCACATGGGTGTCGGAGAAACGGTTTTTTAGTCCATACTGCAGCCTGACCCGAAAAGTTGAAAATAGGGTTTTTTCCCGCACCACTATATGTATGTATGTATATATGTATATATATTTTATGCATGTATGTATGTGTATGCATGTCAGTGGCGGATCCAGGGGGGGGGGGCCCGGCCCTGTAAACGCCCTTAAATTTATATTTTCAATGCAAATTGTATTTCAAAACTCTAAAAAAGCTCCAGCCGCCCCCCGACCCCTGCAACCACTGTGATTTAAGTGTTGCTTAGGATTGCAAATTTTATTTCAAATTTCTGAAAAAGCTCCAGCTCCATTTAATTTGAACTTCCTTTACATAGAAATATATGTAGGTTTGCGTAGATTCCAAATTTGCAGCGAACGTATTAGCCCCCCCCCCGTCGCAGCTCAAGGTGCGCCCCCCCCCTTGCGAAATCCTGGATACGCCACTGCTGCCGTCCCCAGACCCCCGCGACCGAGAAATTCCCAGTAACTTCCAGCATTTCAGCACGCTAAAATGGCCTAAAATTTTTACATGAGATTGATCGCTCGCTACCCCCTACCCGCTACCCCCGGTCGTCGCTAAAGGTAGGCCCCCCCTTTCAAAATTTCTGGATCCCCGCGCCTGATGCATGTATGTATGTATGTACAACAAATTACAAAACATAGCGTAGTCCCAGTCAGGATGCTAACCAATTCTAATAGAATCTCCACTGGGCTGCAGTTCCACAAGGTCATAGGGCAACACCTTCAATCTGGCACGAGCTGCTTTATCTTTGATCTCGTTCACAATCTGTGGACACGTGTAAATGCGCTCACCAAGACGCTAAAACAGGGTCAAATTGACAACTATAATATATATATCCTTATTTGTATTCTAATTTATACTTTCATTTCACTCATGTTATCAGCGTAACTGCGTATATAGACTGCTGTAGTGCTGTAACTGCTATATATACCGAGTTTCTGTATTGTTGTAGAAAACTTTGCAGCACGTGCTGGTGCTAACACTGTCTAAAACTGAGAATACATATCCAACTTTTAGTTTTTGATTTGCATTATTACACGTATGTCACACTGCAATTATACGGTCTTTGATTCAGCGCTAAAACCCATTCATCTAGCATTAAAGTTGATTATATAAAGTACATTAAATAGACACATATAGGGCACACAGTTAGACAATGGATGCGAATCGTGCTTCTGAAACGCTTTAAGTTAAAAACTAACTTTTACGGCGACATTCTTAATAAAGGCAGAAGCATCAACGACGAGATGATTCACAAAAGGTTTTGAAAGCGTCATAAAGAAATTCAAACAAATCTTTGTGCCAGCAACGCTAAAAATTTACCAAAAATCTAAAAAAGAACTTCCGAGTTTTGACACGCAAATAAACCCAGATATAAGTTGGCTAAGCACATGAAGTGCAGTTCGGCGTTAATTTAAAATTCGACACAATGTCTTAAACGTACTTTCACATGAAGAAAGTGTTCGAATGTTTTTAACATGTTTTTTGCACTTTCGATTAACACGCTTTTAACATGTTTTTAACATATTTTAACATGTTATTAACATGGTTTTAACATCTTTTAACTAGTTTTTTGTATAGTGTTAAAAACATGTTAAAAACATTTCGCATCAAATTCACTCAAAATTAAGATAATTTTAACATATGTTAAAAACATGCTAAAAGTATGTTTTAATGTATGTATGTATGTAATGTAAAAGTATGTTTTAACTTTTAATGTAAGTATATGTATGTAATGTCACTTGCAGCCTGAATAAAACTTTTTGGTTGTTGTTGTTGTTGTATGCTAAAAAGTTTAGCATGATTTTAACATGTTTTTTTGCATCTTTTTCGCATATTCCAAAAAGATACGCAAAAGATGTTAAATCTATGCTAAAAGTTTTAGCATAAATTTAACATGTTTTTAACACATGTTAAAAATATGTTAAATTTGTGCAAATTTAATGCGAAAAACGTGTTAAATTGATGTTAAAATTTTTTAACATGTTTTTAACACTATTTAAAAACCATGTTAAAAGATGTTAAAAGCATGTTAATCGAAAGTGCAAAAAACATGTTAAAAACATTCAAACACATTCTTCCTGTGTTTTAATTATCAGGATATATATAACTTTTTTACAGCATTTCTTACACCATAGGAAAAAAGTTAGTACGAAATTCAGACAAAAAACGCACAAAATAGAGACAAAAATAATAAAAATATCCTGTATATATACAAACATTTTGTAAAATTATATGTTTTTAGGGATGGGACCAGTCACAGGAAGCCCAATTAGATGAAAAAATAACAATAAATTATACTCAAAATAACAAGAATTTAGCAATATTTCACTGTAATTTCTACTAATTATTACTCAAAATTCAACAAAAGATCTGCTGCATTTCAGTATATAAAATATCGAAATTTTTTCAACAAAATATCAACTAAATTTATACAAAAATTTGAACCTATTTCAGCAAGATTTCAATAACATATCCAAGACTTTTTCAACTAATTTTCAACTAAAAAACGAAATCTGAGTCCAACGTTCAACAAATTTTCAATCTTTTTATCATCATTTTTTCAACAAATTTTCATCAATTTAATGTTCTGCTATCAATAGTAAGTTTATAATTTTTAGTAAAATTTCATCCATTTATCATCATTTTTTGAACAAAATTTCATCAATTTAACGTTCTGCTATCAATAGTAAGTTTAAATTTTTCAGTTAAATTTCGTCAATTTATCATCTTTTTTTCAACACATTTTCATAAATATTACATTCAGCTATCAACAGTAAGTTTACATTTTTTCGGTTAAATTTCATCAATTTATCATCAATTTTTTCAACAAATTTTCATCAATTTAACACTCTTCTATCAACAGTAAGTTTACATTTTTTTCTTTAAAATTTCGTCCTATTATATAATAATTATTTTTTCATAAATTTTCATCAATTTAACATTCGGCTATTAACAGTAAGTTTACTTTTTTTTAGTAAAATTTCATCAATTTTTTGTTAATTTTTCAACAAATTTGGTTCAAGAGCAGCTGGGGTGGGGAATAGTGGAGTGGGCGCAACTGAGGCGGGGGGGGAGAAATTCAAACTGACATTTTTGACACCGTGAAAACACGTTTTTATAGGTTTTCGCATACGCTGAGTTCATTTTTAGCACTTTCCAAGCGAAAAAACGTTGATTTATACCTATTCGAAAAAATTCATTTTTTGTCAAAAATCATCGTTTTTCGACATATTAGGGCTAATCGTCGAAAATTATGACCAATTCAGTCGTAATATCAGCCTGAAGTTTGATACGATTTACAAACGTCACTGATGCTCAGCAGCAAGCTGGGACTGACAGTCAGTTTCGGTTTAAAAGTGCAGCTTTATTTATGATTCCACAGTAGCAAGTGTCCTTTGATTTGATGCAAACAACTAAGACTAAGCCTTTTCTGACCCACCTACTAAGCCTGAGCCTAAGCACTAAGCCTCAGCCTAAGCACTAAGCCTCAGCCTACGCACTAAGCCTAAGCTTAACCTAAGCACTAAGCATAAGCACTAAGCATAAGCCTAAGCCTGAGGCCTAATTTTATGGGAAAACCTGCTAATAAGCATCAAAAATAAATTTTCTGCACCAAAGTACACCTATCAGCTCCATATTTAAAAAAAATTCCCAGCTATGGATCGAAATTTGCACTGTACCTTACCTGTGCTGTAACGCTTCAATCAGCCTGGCTCGGGTAGCTTCAGAAAAAGTTTTGTAACTTTTCAAAGCCTGAACCGATTTACAAAATTTTTCCAGCATTTAGTAGCTTAGAAGTTGCTCTTCCAATGGTAGCGGCAGGTTTTAATTTGATTCAGTATTTTTGCCTAAATCCAGTTTTGCGCAAAAAATTTCATGTAAAGTTTAATTTTTTGACAAAGTTTGATTTCCAGCTAAAGCTTGCATCCTACAAACTTCTAACCTAGCCTATTCGAAAGAGCGTTCAATTTTGACCCCCCTAGGTTTGGGGGATATAGGGGGACTCCGGATCATTAGTTGAAAAAATGCCGTTTTTCCGATCCGACTTATTCGACCCCTAAGGGTTTTAACACCAATAATTTCACTTCAGATTTTTATTAAAAGGGGCGATAGCTATTTTGGGGGCTAGAGATCAGATTGGGGGCATGGCTGACGCTGGGGGTATCATATTTTTATTAAAAGATGGGGTAGGAAGCGAATCGGAATCGAAAATAATTTCTCCCCCCCCCCGCTTCAGTCTGACCGTGGAGTGGATCTATTTTTGGAGAAGAGCACCTTGAGCGAAGCATTTTTTAAAATAGAACCACTATGCACAAATTTGGACTTTCTGAGCTATCAAGCTATGACCCCTTGACAATCGTGTTTTCAATGTTTTTGGAAGTGAACTTCAACTTAGGCCAAAGTCTGAAGCCAAAAATGGCTTATAATATTTGTTTTGGGATAGCTGTGAGTGCGTAATGATGGGTCAGACCGAAGGGGGGAATTATTTTGATTCTAATTCGCTTCCTACCCCATCTTTTAATAAAAATATGAAACCCCCATCGTCAGCCATGCCCCCAATCTGATCTCTAACCCCCAAAATTTTGTCTCGGCTAAGCTGGCAGGATTCTTTAGGCTAAGCTGGCAGGATGTTTCCTGAAAATTTCTATTTTTCAGTACCTAAGCCTGAGCCTGATAAAAACTAAGCCTAAGCCCTGAGCTTAATTCTACGCCCAAGCTATTTTCTCTAGTAAATTGACTAGTTTGTCGAAGAAGTGGGGGACATGCCTGGGGATTTTAGACGTATTAAAAACTATGTCAACTTTCAGCCCCAACAGGTAATCGTATGATTCAGAACTGTGGCGCAAACTTTTTGTAAAAAAACATGAATTTTTGAAAGGACAAATTTTTTTTAAACGCTTGTCCTAAAAAGATAAGCAATGGATGACTTTCAAGACAAGACAAGACAAGACAAGATGTTTATTCCTCAAAAACCGCCGGTTGAACAATTCTGTTAAGATAAACCGACGTTCCTATGTGTTAGTAGAAATAAAATACATACAAAATACAATTCAAGTACGTTGCGAAAAAGAAAGACAAAAACAAGCAACAACAATACACATAGAGACGCACAAAACCAGAAAGGAAAAGGGAGGGGAGGACAAAATCAATGGTCACCTAACCCCCGACCCCTCAAAAAGGATTCCAAGTCTAATCTGCTAATAGCTGTCTGAAATAATGTTGTGTTTTGAGATAAAATTACATTTTGGGGTAAGTGATTCCACAATTTCGGAAAACGAAATCGAAAGAAGTTTCCAACTTTGTCAGTGTGTGCATGCGGTATATGTAGCTTTAGACAGTGCGATCGGATACCTGTATCAAGAGCAAAATTGAAAAATCTGTCAAACTCTATATCTATTTCACGCTTGACAATTTTAAAACCAAGAATGAGATCTGCAGCTAGTCGTCTGCGTTCTAAACTATCAATACCTAATACTCCGAGTCTTTCATTATAAGAAAGATTTCTTACGGTTGGTATACGTTTCGTATAGGTGCGTTGGACTTTTTCAATAAGATCGATGTCTTTCAGTAGGTATGGGGACCATACCTGCGTACCGTACTCAAGAATAGGTCTCACATACGTAGTGAACATCTGCAGAAGAAAGTCTGTATCCCTACACTTAAAACATCTGAAAATATTAGCAGACACACGCATTGCTTTTTTTGCGATCTTTTGACAGTGTGCTGTGAACTTCAAATTACTGGAAAAAACGATGCCTAAGTCGGTAATTTCAGTGACAGTTTCCAATTCAGTGTTGCCTAAGACATATTTTGGATCGTATACACAATGCCCGAACACAAAAACAGAACACTTTTCGGTAGCAACATTTAGCTGCCAAGTGTTGGACCAAGTGTGTATGCGATGAAGATCACTTTGAAGCAAGCCTGAGTATATATCCGACTTAGCAATGGAGTGAAAAATTTTTTACATCATCAGCGTACAAAGAAGTATCACAGCACAGATCGTCAACAAGATCATTGATATATATTAAAAAAAGAACTGGCCCGAGAACTGTTCCTTGGGGAACACCGCTGACGACACTAGCAAAATCAGAATAGTGGCCATCTACACATACGTGCTGTACTCTATTAGTCAAAAAGGACTTAAGCCACCGAATAAGATTGCCTTGTATGCCGTAACTATTCAGTTTATGAATCAGTTTTTGATGAGATACAGTATCAAAAGCTTTTGCAAAATCTATAAACGCGGCGTGAACTGACTTTCCGCTCGAAACGTCTTGGATCCATGTATTGGATGAATCTAAGACATTAGATATTGTAGATCTTCGGGACAAAAAACCGTGCTGCTTAGAGCTGATAAGATTATACTTTCGTAAGTAAGCTAGCAATTGATCTTTAATTATACGTTCTAATACTTTACTGGCAGCTACAGTTAAGCTAATAGGGCGGTAGCTGCGAGCATCAGTATTATCGCCTTTGCGCTTATACACCGGGACTACCTTGGCTGACAGCCATTGCTTGGGAATGATACCTGTAGTAAAAGAAGCATTGAAAATAACAGTCAATGGTTCAAAAATAGACATAGCTACTTTTTTCAGTACAAGCGGAGGTATTTTGTCAGGTCCATAAGAAGTTTTATTAGGTAACTGTTTTAACACTGCAAGAACTTTCATAGGTTCGATTTGAATGGAATTCAATGACTCGGAAGTCCGGGATGGAAAGCGAGGTAGGATGCCATTATCTTCAGTAAATACGGAGACAAATTGTTTCTGCAATATTTCCGCTTTGAGCTTGGGATCAGTAAGCAATAAATTATTATGCTTAAGCGGTGGAATCAGGTTTTTTGAAGCCGGTTTGGAGTTAACACAAAACATAATGATAGGCAAAACTTGGGTCTACTTAATGCAAAAAAACCGCTTTGCGATTTGAATTTGTAAACGCCGAGCTATGGCTTTCCAAAAAACACCTAAAAACGCAATTACCCCCTTAAACACGTTTAGGACGGAAAAAGCACGAGTTTCCGAAAAAAATTGCGAAAACTGTCCCTCACTGAGGGTTCAAATTTCGGGGGTCGTATTTCAGGAAATCCAAAAAACGAAATAGGGGTTCTTCATGCAAAAATGCGGCGTGTCTACACGAGGCCGAATCGTCACGAGGCCGAATCGTCGCCAGGCCGAATCGCCATTTTTAAACGTATGCTTAACTTAGGCTTGGGCTTAGGCTTAGGTTCAGGCTTAGGCTTAGACTCAGCCTTAGGTTTAGGTCAGAAAATAGAAATTTTTAGGAAAATTTCTGATAGCTAAGCCTAAATGTTGCCATAAAATAATAAAGGCGAGGCAATTCGGCCTGGCGACGATTCGGCCTCGTGACGATTCGGCCTTGTGCAACATTTTCGGCCTGGCGACGATTCGGCCTCGTGTTATACGACAAAAAATGCTTCCCCCCAAGGTGCTCTACTAAAAGAAATAGGTCCACTATTCCCCCACAACTGCATCTAACCTGATACCTGAAAGAAAAGAAAGCACAGATGAAACATTGTTCAGTTACGACACTTTTTGGTGGTAAAATGGAAAAACTGTTGAAATATTGTTGAAATTTCGAGTGAAGTTTTAGTGAAAAATAAACGAAATTTTGTTAAAATTTTACCAACAATTTTGTTAAACTTGTGACGAAATTTGTTGAGAAATGAATGAAATTTTGTTGAAATTTTACTGAGAATTTTGTCGAAATTGTGATGAAAGTTTGTTAAAAAATGAATGAACTTTTGTTGAAATTTTACAGAAAACTTTGTTGAAATTGTGACGAAATTTTATTGAAAAATGAATGAAATTTTGTTGAAATTTTACTGAAAATTTTGTTGAAATTGTGACAAAAGTTTGTTGAAAAATTAGTGAAATTATGTTGAATTTTAGTAGAAATTTCATGGAAAAATAACAGAAATTTTTCAAAAAATTGTTGAAAATTTGTTGACATTTTGTTGAAAAATAAATGAAATTTTGTTGAAATTTTACTGAAAACTTTGTTGAAAATGTGATGAAAATTTGTTGAAAATATCGTGAAATTACGTTGAATTTTAGTAGAATTTTCATCGAAATATAACAGAAATGTTGCAAAAAAAAATGTTGAAAATTTGTTGAATTTTTGTTGAAAAATAAATGAAATACAAAAGAAAATTTTTTCAAAAATATTTCAACAAAATATCATCAACTTTTCGCCGCATTCGGTTTCCTGTGTTTTTTTGCGTCAAAAAGTGCGAAACGAAACGACGCACTTTTTTGCTGAAATTTCGCACTTTTTTGGCCATGCGCGTCCCGTGTCGTGACGCACTTTTTTTCGGCTGAGGCTGAAAGATGTCATAGCTGATTTGGCCAAAAAGTGCCGAAAATAGCATTTTTGTCACGAAATTTCTGAAAAATTTTCCAAAATTGCGACAAAACCATCAAATTTGTAAAATTTTCTGATGTGTCTAAAGCTTCAAGCTTGATCTATATACAGCTACAACTGGTTTCAATGACAGTTTAGTAGTTTATATTATATATATATATATATATATATATATATATATATATATATATATATATATATATATATATATATATATATATATATATATATATATATATATATATATATATATATATATATGGGGGGGGGGGGTGTGTGTGTGTGTGTGTGTATATATATATATATATATATATATATATTTTTTTTTTTTTTTTTTTTTTTTTTTTTTTTTTTTTTAAGGGTTTAATATATATATATATATATATATATATATATATATAGGTCACAGGAAACCCAACCCCCGAAAACAACAAGATAATCGCAAGAAAATTATAAGATCTTATTTTCAAAACTGACAACTTGGAGCGTTCATGCGAAGATCACCCACAATTTTGACCAATAACCCGCAGTTTTTCACAATTTTTCTAATAATTATCTGACAATTTTCTTACAAAGTTCATTCAAATTTCGAATCAAAAATCATCAACATATCAGCAAATTTTCAACGCATTCTGTTATATGTTTTCTCACGAATTTCACTCAAATTTCGTTAAAATATCATCCAATTATCAGCAAATTTTCGACAAATTATCTGACAATTTTCTCACGAATTTCACACATATTTCCATAAAATATCATCCAATTATCATCAAATTTTCAACAAATTTTCTTACAATTTTCGTAAAAACTTCACCAAATTTTCAATCAATGATCCTTTAATTATCAGGAAAAAATATCGCTTATGCATATACATATATCCTCGTTTTTTGTAATAATTTTTAAGAATTTTTTGATACTTTTTTGTTTTTATTGGTTTTAACAGGCAATCAATGAATGCAATTTTGAAAAATTGAGTGCAATTTTTGGGTTAAATGCAGTTGCAATCTCACTTCATAAACTTATTTTCTAATTGTTATAATTATTGTATTTCATTGTATTTCATAATAGTGAAAATTAATTTGTAATTTCATAACTGTTGTTTTCTAATCACCGTAATAATTGTTTTTCCGCACTTCCGGTTTTTTGCTTTGTTTGCTCTGTATTTTGTTCACTTTGCACGATGCACATAATTTGCAGGTGGTTTGTTAGAAGTCCGTTCCCGGCTCTTCACCTTTTCAAGCTTGTTCATTGTACTTATGAATTTATGATTATGACTTTCAAATTGTAGTTAGAATAAACCATTTTGATTGATTGATTCACCCCTCAGTGAGGGACGTTTTCGGCAATGTCAATTTCGGTTCAAATGTTCAGCCTTTACTTAGGATCAAGTGCAGTTAGGGGTGGAGGGAATAGTGGACCTATTTTTGGAGTAGAGCACCTCAAGGGAAGCATTTTTTGTAATAGAACCCCTATCTACAATTTTGGATTTTCTGAGCTATGACCCATTGAAAACTGCATTTTCAGTGCTTGAGGAAGTGAACGCAGGCCAGGTTCGAAGCCAAAAATGGCTGTAATCTTTGTTTTTGGATAGTTTTGAGTGCGTTATGATGTTTTAAGGCATCGTCTAGGCTTAGTTGGTAGGATTCTCTAGGCTAAGCTGGCAGGATTTTTTCTGGAAATTTCGTTTTTTTATTGCGTATATAAGCCTGAGCCTAAGCCTGAACCTAAGCCTAAGCCTAAGTCTGATACTAAACCTAAGCCGAAGCCCCATACTAAGCCTTAGCCCTAAGCCTAAGCATAAGGTGGTAGTAACGAATGTGCAGTGTTTTTCAACAGGCTAGTACTCAATAATTAATTAACTTTAGAGCACACTTTTTATACTGTTAGAAAGCACTATTTTTCTTCTACATTTACGTAAAGTTTTATTGTTCAACTGCAAAGATGATTTGTATGGCACGTGCTCAAAGTAGACCAATTTGGCTTTTTTGAGCACTTTCAAATCTGGCCACTTTTTGACGAGTTTAAACAACAAAAACATGCCAAAAAAGGCACAAATATTTAAAAATAAATTATCTAGATTCGAAATGCACGATTTTATGATTCGTCAATTATTAACCGAAATATGAGCTTTCGAAGTCAAAAGTGTCTATTCACACTCAACTTTCGGGCTCTATATCTGCGCAAAAATATAAGCAAATTAAAAAATTTTTATTTTGGGTCTAGAAATTTTGCGAAAGTTTATTCGTGTTCATTTTTGTGTTTATGCCCTGCGTATGCGCTTAGAAAAGTGGCCAAAACTGTTAAATTTCCATTCTCCTGTTGTGTAGTTTGGCTTGTTGGCTTGGCTTGCTCCTAAAAATTTTTCACATGATCCCGCTAACTTCATTTGCCATTTTGTGTAAATGAATCAATTTTTTACATGCTTTATTATTAAAAATTGCAGTTTGAATCAACTAATTTTTTTCAAAAATTTAAAAACCACTGCACATTCGTTAGTACCACCATAAGGCCAAGATTGAATTTGGTCAAAAATTGGACGTTTCTAGTGAATTTGGCTAATTTTTCGGCAGGAACCCGGTCAAAGAACCTTTGTTTTGATTCTAAAAAATTGTAAACAATAATCTGACACCATTTACACACGATTAGAACATGAAAAACAAGAGCTTCGGAAAAAAAATTGCGAAAACCTCCCTCACTGAGGGTTCAGATTTCGGGGGTCGTATCTCAGAAAATCCAAAAAATGAAATAGGGGTTCTTTAAGCAAAAATGCTTCCCTCAAGGTACTCTACTCAAAAAAATAGGTCCACTATTTCCCCCCAACTGCATTTAACCCAAAATGAAATAGGGATTTTGAAGCAAAGAGGCTTCCCCCAAGTTGCTCGACTAAAAAAATAGGTCCACTATTAACCCCAAGTGCATTTACCCCTTATTTATGTTGCAATGATGTTACTCTGGATTTTATGTGCTAGAGATCGGGTTGGGTGCTTGGCTGACGGTGGGGGTTCGGGTTCTATATGTTTATTAATAGATGGGGTGGGAAGTATGTGGCAGCCGAAAATAATATTTTCCCCTAATCTTCAGTTTGATCCGGCGATTCGGAACAGCGATGACTCGGCCTGGCGACGATTCGGCCTGGCGGCAAACGACCAGTTGAGCATAAAGTATTTATTGATTAGTGATCAGTATTAGAAAAAAAACGCATTATTTCCCTAAATTATATATGTAGGAAATTGTTGAATTCTACTGGAAACGCATCGAGAAATTGGTAAATTAGGCTGAAAATGTTGCTATATTAGTAGGATAAAAGTAAGAAAATAGACAGAAAATGGCAGGATATTAGTAGGATAAATGTAAGAAAGTAGACTGAAAATAATAGGATAAAAGTAAGAAAAAAGACTGAAAATAATACAATATTAGTAGGATAAAAGTAAGAAAATAGACAGAAAATGGCAGGATATTAGTAGGATAAATGTAAGAAAGTAGACTGAAAATAATAGGATACAAGTAAGAAAAAAGACTGAAAATAATACGATATTAGTACGATAAAAGTAAGAAAATACACTGATAATAATAGGATATTAGTAGGATAAAAGTAAGAAAATAGACAGAAAATAATACGATACGCAAAAATAAACATGCATCATAACAACAAAAGTTGATCAGAAGTGAATTTCCTTCAATTTGATGTACATATCACATAAAAAAATTTCTGAACATTTTTGAGCAAATTTCGTCAAGAAAAATAGATTTTAACGGAAATGCCTTCACAAGCCAGTGCATTTACACGTATGTAATGAATTTGAAAGGCTGAAAAACACTAGCAGCTGTGTTTTACTAAAACGTAATTAAAAATTTTTAGTGTTTTATTGAGTGTGGTATAATTTTTTTGTGCACTAACGCAATACTTTCTGCATGAGACAGAAATACAGTGCGTGTGAATACAAACGCAAATTTTCGGCTTGCGATATTAAAAAATTGGCTCAACGAAAAAAGTTAGAATTTGGCACATAAATGCACCTTGTCATCTTCGAGCGGTCGCAAAATTTGATTTTTGGCAAATCGATAGTATTTAAAAAATTTAGCCAAATTTATGTTTTTCAAAAATCGCGATTTTAGTGTTTTTCGATATATCAATCATATTCATCAAAAATGACTTTTTGCGACCGCTCGATCACGTTGAGGCGAGCAAAACGCGCTATTGATTGTGCAACAGCTACTTACTTGCGAACGGAAATCGCAAGCCGAAATTCCACTCACGTTTGGTCTATAGTAAATGCTAATTTGTATCAATCAACTTCATTTTTTGTATTTAGGCATACTTTTACACCAGCTTGCCATTGTGTATCTAAAATTGGCCCTAAACTGCCGTTTTTTAAAAAGTCACATTTCAGGAGCGCCACCTTAAATGCAGTTGGGGGGGGGGGAAATAGTGGACCTATTTTTTTGAGTAGAGCACCTTGGGGGAAGCATTTTTGCTTCAAGAACCCCTATTTCATTTTTTGGATTTTTTGAGATATGATCCCCCGCAATCTGAACCCTCAGTGAGGGACGTTTTCGCAATTTTTTTTCCGAAGCCCTTGTTTTTTCCGTTCTAATCGTGTCTAAATGGTGTCAGATTATTGTTTAAAATTTTTTAAAATCAAAACAAAGGCTCTTTGACCGGGTTCCTGCCAAAAAATTGGCCAAATTCGCCAGAAACGTCCAATTTTTGACCAAATTCAAACTTGGCCTTAATTTAGGCTTGGGCTTACATAGGCTTAGGCTTAGGGCTTAGGCTTAGTATGGGGCTTAGGCTTAGGCTTAAGGCCGATTCACACGGTGCGATTTTACTGCGATTTTGCCGCAGCGTTTTTGCCGCTGCGGCAAAACGCAGCTTGCCGCAAGCAAAACGCAATGTCTGAACAGACGCAGCGTTTTTAGTGCGGAATGCCTGCGTCTTGAATTTGCCGCAGCGTTTTAAACGCCAGACTGCAATTCGCCCTGCGATTTCATTGCGTTTTGATGCTACGTTTGTGTTGGTTTAAATAATTTTTGCTTAGCAAATTGTCATTTTTTTGAAAGAGTGAAGACGCAGCAAACTGACCTGCGAGACGCACTAAGTCCGCAAAGCTTGTTCAGACGGTGCGTTTCGCTTGCGACACCCTGCGGCTTGCGTTTTGCGTCAGAATCGCAGCGGCAAAAACGCACCGTGTGAATCGGCCTTTAGGCTTAGGGCTTAGGGCTTAGGGCTTAGGGCTTAGGGCTTAGGGCTTAGGGCTTAGGGCTTAGGGCTTAGGCTTAGGCTTAGGCTTAGGTGTTAAGGTGTTTGTTAACAATGATATTTTTATTAATTAATTAATTAATAAAAATTATTAATTTAATAAGGTGTTTGTTAACAATGATATTTTTATTTTTTTTTAATTTGCTTCAAATATTATATAGTTTTTGAAAACGTGATATTTTTAACTTATCAGTAAAGTTTTAACTGCAACTATAGCTCTTGTAGTGGCTTGTCAGTGCCAAAGTGACTGAAGTTTCTTCTTCCTGCAAGTCTTATGAAGAGTGAGTATTATTTGTGTGCGTTTTCAAAATTAGTCAAATTTAGCGTTAGATATGGATTTTTAAGTTTACACTTTGCCCTTAGTCCTTAGTCCTCTTAAGCTAAGTCCCAAAGTTATTACATGCCTTACGTTATGGACGGAGGCTTAAGCTTAGTTTTATAATTTTGTAATTTATATGTTTATGTCATGAGCCTTGCAGGAAGCAAAGTCACGTTTGGCTTGCTTTTCTCTAAGGTATTCTACTAAAAAAATAGGTCTTCTATTTCCGCTCCAACTTAATTTAACTTGTGGAAATAACGAGCTTTACGTATATAACTTTATTTTCATTGTAAAAATTTTCACTGTGGAAAAAATACCAGTTTTTGAAAAAAAATGCGCCATCGTCCTTCTGTGAGGGTATACATTTCGGGGGTCATATCCAATAACGTAGCCAGTATGAAGTTAAGGTAAGGCTGAACATGGTTTTTGCCTGAAATTTTCGAAATATGTCTGGGGGAGGGGGGGGTTGCTACGCGATCCAAATTTTTTATCTAAGGGGGGAGGGGAAACTCTAAGGGGGGGGAGGTTTTGCAAAACCGATGAGGGAGCGGCGATAGCTGGTACAGGCATGCGGTCGGCTATACCTGGTTCACCACTCATCATATGTAAAAAAACCACGAAAAAAATAAAATAAGGGTTCTAGCAATAAGGCTTTGCACTAAGGTGTTTTACTAAAAAAAGGTGCACTGCTTCCATTCTCAACTGCATGTAATCATGGAACTAACGGAGTCAACCGGATAAAAACTTTCAGGAAAATTTCAACGTTTTTTTTGCAAAATCAGACGAGTATAGTCGAGCGGGAAAAAAAGCCACGTCGATTTGTCGGGAAAAAGTCATTTTTATACACCTGCCTACGTATCAGTTGCTGTACGTGTGTATATTTTTTTCAAATAAGTGTCATTTTTTACAAAATTTTGCTATAATTTTGTGTACCCTATCTTCATGCCCCTCCATTAGACAATTATGATTTTTGACCGGGATAACCGGCCCCTATATATAATGTATGTTTATTTCAGCATGAACTCTAACACTGATATTTTGCGAAGCCTGCGCAGTGGTGCCATGGTCGCAAACACTGTCGCCAAAACTATAAAGGACAGGGCGACACAGGAACCGCTTTTTCCCACTGACCTCAGCATTGTACTCGCCTGCCTGCTATGCTACGTGTAAGTTTACTTTATTTTTGCCCCCCCCCGAAATTTTTCCCGACTGAAATTTTACACAAGTGTCCCCCCTTTGGTTTTTATGGTCCGGCCGGAAATATTTTCTGAAGCGTCTACAATTAACCAAATTTGGCCTAAAAACCAAAAATTCCTCCCTATTTTTTCCTCGGGGATGTCGTCCCCAGACCCCTGCAACTTTTTGGTTCACTATTTCTTGTTATTATCTTTTATCAAACCCTAAGTATGCATAAACAAGTACATTATGCTACATTTACTTGTGCAACACATTGTCTCATGTGATGGTACCTTTTGTTTTAATTTTTAATATATATACTCCCACATTTTTTTGGCGAAATTATTGTATAAAAAGCATTCCCCACCACCTCACCCCTCTTAGCCTCTCCTGTGCTGTGAACTCCCCAGTTAGATATGGACAGTAATGATTGGAAAAAATAATTGTGTGTTTTTTTTTACTTTAGAATACATAAACTATTATATATTTTCTTAAAATAAAAAAAAAGAAAACCGCTTAAATTTAAACATTTTGCCATTTTTTTTCAGCTGCGGCTTGCTGACCCGGCAATACGCTCCGAAGATTTGGTTCGGGGTAAAACACTTCTACCTGGAGCGGAAGAAGCAAACGCATGAGAAGCGGGCTCGCAAATATGGGCCTAATAACCTGCCCATGGCTCGTCCAAATGCTCCTCCCCACACGGAGATGGATCCTCCTTTCTACGATGCTTAATTTTTTTTAACTCTCTGGTGAATTTTGTTAAAGTCTTGTTTTTATAGCATAATTATATATATTATAGTCTTTTTTATTGGGGTACATAGGGGTTAGTGGGATAGTTCTGGATATAATATATTTTTATAGAAAAATTATAACAGGGTGTAAAGACATAGGGAATAGATAAATTTCAGTAGTAATCAACAATACCAAGACTCGGTGGTAATTGTTGCTTGCTACTGAAAATTATCCATTCCCTTAGATTTTACTTGAATTTAAACTTTTCTAAAAGCAGGGTGGGTGGTAGTTTATAGAGGGTAGACTTTTTCCACTAGTAACCAACAATGTCAAGACATTGCTATCATTGTTGGTTACTAGTGGAAACTGTCTACCCTCTGGTCATTTTTTTTATGATTCATCAATCGGCTGTTAATAATACAGTTTTAAACGTTATTTTTGTAATTCTATATTTGTTTTGTTTATTTTACTGGGGGATGGTGTTTTTATATTGATACATATATATTTTTTTTAAAACTTTTAAAAGTCCGGGGGGTAATGATATAAGGAATGGTTAATTTTCAGTAGTAATCAACAATACCAAGACTAGCCGGTGATTGTTGATTACTAGTGAAAATTACCCATTCCTTTAGATTTAACTTGAATTTAAAGATTTCTAAAAGCAGGGTGGGGTGGTAGTTTATAAAGGGTAGACTTTTTCCACTAGTAACCAACAATGTCAAGACACTGCTATCATTGTTGGTTACTAGTGGAAACTGTCTACCCTCTGGTCATTTTTTTAATATCCATCAATCGGCTGTTAATAATACAGTTTTAAACGTTAGTTTTGTAATTCTATATTTGTTTTGTTTATTTTAGTGGGGGATAGTGTTTTTATATTGATACATATATAATTTTTTTAAAACTTTTAAAAGTCCGGGGGGTAATGATATAAGGAATGGTTAATTTTCAGTAGTAATCAACAATACCAAGACTAGCCGGTGATTGTTGATTATTAGTGAAAATTACCGATTCCTTTAGATTTAACTTGAATTTAAAGATTTCTAAAAGCAGGGTGGGGTGGTAGTTTATAGGGGGTAGTATTTTTCCACTAGTAACCAACAATGACCGCAATATCTTCTTGGCATTGTTGGTTACTAGTGGAAAAAGTCTACCCCCTGGTCATTTTTACTATATATATATCAATCGGCTGTTAATGATACAGTTTTAATCATACGGTTTTAAGCTTTTTTTGTGATTTAATATTTGTTTTGTTTATTTTTGTGCTGGATGATGTTTTATATTGATACACATATAATTTTTTTAAACTTTCAAAATTCCGGGGGGTAATGATATAGGGAACGGTTAATTTTCAGTAGTAATCAACAATACCAAGACTAGCCGGCGATTGTTGATTACTAGTGAAAATTACCCATTGCCTTAGATCTTAATTGAATTTAAACATTCATAAAGGCAGGGTGGGGTGGTAGTTTATAGGGGGTAGATTTTTTTCCACTAGTAACCAACAATGGCAAGACATTGCAGTCATTGTTGGTTACTAGTAGAAATTATCTACCCCCTGGTCATTGTTGTGTTTATTTCAATGATCTGCAATCGTTAAAAGTGACTCTAGTTGTTTTGCTTTTTTAATAAATGTATGTTGTTGAAAAATAAACGTTGATTTGTTTTGTAATTGTGTACAATACAGTAACAAACTGACTTGGAGTAGGCATATGTAAGTAATTAATAATAGGAGCCTAAGCCTAAGCCTAAGCCTAAGCCTAAGCCTTAATAACTAGGCTACGCTAAGCTAGCCTTGAAACAAAGTATTTAAAAAAAGCAATTTATTGACACTGAAAATGCAACGGAATATCAATTACAGAACGAGGACATAAAATAAAACATTGAAAAATGACAATGAAAAACTTGGGTCTACTTAATGCAAAAAAACCGCTTGCGATTTGAATTTGTAAACGCCGAGCTATGGCTTTCCAAAAAACACCTAAAAACGCAATTACCCCCTTAAACACGTTTAGGACGGAAAAAGCACGAGTTTCCGAAAAAATTGCGAAAACTGTCCCTCACTGAGGGTTCAAATTTCGGGGGTCGTATTTCAGGAAATCCAAAAAACGAAATAGGGGTTCTTCATGCAAAAATGCGGCGTGTCTACACGAGGCCGAATCGTCACGAGGCCGAATCGTCGCCATGCCGAATCGCCATTTTTAAACGTATGCTTAACTTAGGCTTGGGCTTAGGCTTAGGTTCAGGCTTAGGCTTAGACTCAGCCTTAAGTTTAGGTCAGAAAATAGAAATTTTTAGGAAAATTTCTGATAGCTAAGCCTAAATGTTGCCATAAAATAATAAAGGCGAGGCGATTCGGCCTGGCGACGATATATATATATATACATACACAAAATGGTAAATGAAGTGAGCGGGATCATGTGAAAAATTTTTAGGAGCAAGCCAAGCCAACAAGCCAAACTACACAACAGGAGAATGAAAAGGTAACAGTTCTGGCCACTTTTCTAAGGGCATGCGCAGCGCATAAACACAAGAATGAACACGAATAAACTTTCGCAGATTTTCTAGACCCAAAATGAAAATTTTACAAATTGCTTATATTGTTGCGCAGATATAGAAAACGAAATTTGGGTGTGAATAGGCACTTTTGACTTTGAAAGCATATATTTCGTTTGATAATTGACGAATCATAAAATCGTGCATTTTGGGTCTAGATAATGTATTTTTAAACATTTGTGCCATTTTTGCATGTTTTTGTATTTTAAACTCGTCAAAAAGTGGCCAGATTTGGAAGTGCTCAAAATTGACAAATTGGTCCACTTAAAACACGTGCCATTAAAATCATCTTTACAGTTGTAAAATCAAACTTCACATAAATGTAGAAGAAAAGTAGCGCTTTCTAACACTATAAAGAATTTGCTCCAAAGTTACTTAATTATTGAGTACTAGCCTGTTGAAAAACACTGCACATTCGTTACTACCACCTTAAGGTAGGCTCAGCAACAAAACTCATGATTGGCGCTCAATGCAATAAGTTGCTATACCATTTTAATTGTACGTTAAAGAGACATCAAAAAAACCTATTTAAAATACAGTTTAGCACTTGGTGGCACTAACGAATGTGCAGGTTTCTTTAAATTTTGGAAAAAATTTAGTTGATTCAAAAAAAATTTAGTTGATTTATTGTTTTAAAAATACAGGTTCCTTAAAATTGATTCATATACACAAAATGGCAAATGAAGTTAGCGGGATCATGTGAAAAATTTTTAGGAGCAAGCCAAGCCAACAAGCCAAACTGCACAACAGGAGAATGGAAATTTAACAGTTCTGGCTACTTTTCTAAGCGCATGCACAATGCATAAGAACAGAAATGCAGTTGGGGGGAAATAGTGGACCTATTTTTTTGAGTAGAGTACCTTGAGGGAAGCATTTTTGCTTAAAGAACCCCTATTTCATTTTTTGGATTTTCTGAGATACGACCCCCGAAATCTGAACCCTCAGTGAGGGAGGTTTTCGCAATTTTTTTTCCGAAGCTCTTGTTTTTCATGTTCTAATCGTGTGTAAATGGTGTCAGATTATTGTTTACAATTTTTTAGAATCAAAACAAAGGTTCTTTGACCGGGTTCCTGCCGAAAAATTAGCCAAATTCACTAGAAACGTCCAATTTTTGACCAAATTCAATCTTGGCCTTATGGTGGTACTAACGAATGTGCAGTGGTTTTTAAATTTTTGAAAAAAATTAGTTGATTCAAACTGCAATTTTTAATAATAAGGCATGTAAAAAATTGATTCATTTACACAAAATGGCAAATGAAGTTAGCGGGATCATGTGAAAAATTTTTAGGAGCAAGCCAAGCCAACAAGCCAAACTGCACAACAGGAGAATGGAAATTTAACAGTTCTGGCTACTTTTCTAAGCGCATGCACAATGCATAAGAACAGAAATGAACATAATTAAACTTTTGCAAATTTTCTAGACCCCAAATGAAAATTTTTTAAATTGCTTATATTTTTGCGTAGATATAGAACCTGAAAAATGCGTGTGAATGGACACCTTTGGCTTTGAAAGCTTATATTTCATTTAATAATTGACAAATCATAAAATCGTGCATTTTGGGTCTAGATATGTAATTTCTTTTTGAACATCTATGCCTTTTTTGCATGTTTTTGTTGTTTAAACTCGTCAAGAAGTGGCCAGATTTGGAAGTGCGCAAAAATGGTCAGATTGATCCAGTTTTAACACGTGCCATACGAATCATTTTTACAGTTATAAAATGAAACTTCACATAAATGTAGAAGAAACGTAGCTATTATTTTCAGTCTACTTTCTTACATTTATCCTACTAATATCCTGCCATTTTCTGTCTATTTTCTTACTTTTATCCTACTAATATAGCAACATTTTCAGCCTAATTTACCAATTTCTCGATGCGTTTCCAGTAGAATTCAACAATTTCCTACATATATAATTTAGGGAAATAATGCGTTTTTTTTCTAATACTGATCACTAATCAATAAATACTTTATGCTCAACTGGTCGTTTGCCGCCAGGCCGAATCGTCGCCAGGCCGAGTCATCGCTGTTCCGAATCGCCGGATCAAACTGAAGATTAGGGGAAAATATTATTTTCGGCTGCCACATACTTCCCACCCCATCTATTAATAAACATATAGAACCCGAACCCCCACCGTCAGCCAAGCACCCAACCCGATCTCTAGCACATAAAATCCAGAGTAACATCATTGCAACATAAATAAGGGGTAAATGCACTTGGGGTTAATAGTGGACCTATTTTTTTAGTCGAGCAACTTGGGGGAAGCCTCTTTGCTTCAAAATCCCTATTTCATTTTGGGTTAAATGCAGTTGGGGGGAAATAGTGGACCTATTTTTTTGAGTAGAGTACCTTGAGGGAAGCATTTTTGCTTAAAGAACCCCTATTTCATTTTTTGGATTTTCTGAGATACGACCCCCAAATCTGAACCCTCAGTGAGGGAGGTTTTCGCAATTTTTTTTCCGAAGCTCTTGTTTTTCATGTTCTAATCGTGTGTAAATGGTGTCAGATTATTGTTTACAATTTTTTAGAATCAAAACAAAGGTTCTTTGACCGGGTTCCTGCCGAAAAATTAGCCAAATTCACTAGAAACGTCCAATTTTTGACCAAATTCAATCTTGGCCTTATGGTGGTACTAACGAATGTGCAGTGGTTTTTAAATTTTTGAAAAAAATTAGTTGATTCAAACTGCAATTTTTAATAATAAAGCATGTAAAAAATTGATTCATTTACACAAAATGGCAAATGAAGTTAGCGGGATCATGTGAAAAATTTTTAGGAGCAAGCCAAGCCAACAAGCCAAACTGCACAACAGGAGAATGGAAATTTAACAGTTCTGGCTACTTTTCTAAGCGCATGCACAATGCATAAGAACAGAAATGAACATAATTAAACTTTTGCAAATTTTCTAGACCCCAAATGAAAATTTTTTAAATTGCTTATATTTTTTCGTAGATATAGAACCTGAAAGATGCGTGTGAATGGACACCTTTGGCTTTGAAAGCTTATATTTCATTTAATAATTGACAAATCATAAAATCGTGCATTTTGGGTCTAGATATGTAATTTATTTTTGAACATCTATGCCTTTTTTGCATGTTTTGTTGTTTAAACTCGTCAAGAAGTGGTCAGATTTGGAAGTGCGCAAAAATGGTCAGATTGAACCAGTTTTAACACGTGCCATACGAATCATTTTTACAGTTATAAAATGAAACTTCACATAAATGTAGAAGAAACGTAGCGCTTTCTAACAATATAAAGAATGTGCTCTAAAGTTAATTAATTATTGCGCACTAGCCTGTTGAAAAACCCTGCACATTCGTTATTACCACCTTAATGTGAATGTGTCAAATTTTATGACCTTGTCGAAGTTCCTATTCACACTGATTTTGTTTTTGACCTAATATAGGAAAACTTCAGCCGATTTTGACGATCTTGGTATCAATAGAAAAATCTTTCAAGTCTAGACGTGATTGATCTTCGATTTTTCATTTCTATTTTTGATTTTGCAAAAAACTGATTTATCAAAAATCAGTTGTGTTTGATCGATTACAAAAAGTGCTGCAAGCCAAAATTTGAAAACTGAAAAATTTTCACGTCTGCATTTATATTCTTATTTCATTGTGCAAATTGTCAACTCGATCGCAATCGGCAGCTGAGACCCAGGCCCAAAAAAAGTGGTCGATTTCGCTACGCGAAAATGTGAGGTTTGCCCACACGTTTCACTTTTTTAAAAATTAGACCTTTCCTAGGACTGCAAATATCCGTCAAAAAAGTTACCAAAAGTTCTACTCATTTTTTTGAGAAATTAAATCAAAAATTTGACATTTTCGAAGATTTATCAGCTGTTTAGGTTTTTCATTTTTGATTTGCTATTTTCACGGCTAAAGAACTCAGTAAAGCTTTAACGTATTCTTATGTTTAATACATCAATTTAAAGCTAAGAAACCGTACATTTCAGTGATATGTGTAATCACTTTATATTGGAACAAAAAAAGTTTTTGCTACAACTACAATTTTATCCAAAAAAGTTTAAACAATCTAGCAGCATATCAAATAATAGCTCTTTTCATGTTGAACAACTTTGCTTCAAGACATTATTGTCAAAAATGTTGCTGAATAAAATTAAGCGGCAAAGCCGGTTTCCCTGAGTGCCACCGAGGGGCGTATCACCGCTATGAAGAATCGCCACTAGGCCGAAAAATCGCCACTAGGCTGAATTGTCGGAAGGCCTAATCACCGTTAGCCCGAAAAGAAATACAATGGCCTGTATTCACATACTAACACTAACGCTTAAACTTAGTGTTTACGCTTAGTGTTAGCGCTTATAAGCGCTAAGTGTTATTCACAAACTTGAACTTCTAACATACTTAAGCGCTTAGCGCTTAGCAAACGCTTAGCGTTAGTTTGTGAATAACACTTAGTAAGTGAAGACGGGCCAATTGAAAACAAATTTATCAAAAACAATTTTCAAAAATGTTCAGTCTCTTACCATCAACAGCATTCAGTATGCATAGTATTACAGTATCGTGTGTCTGTATATGCACTGTACGTGTAATTTATGCGGTTTTACATACATTAATCTATGTATGCTCCGCAAACACATTTTCGACCTAACGACGATTCGAGCTAACGACGATTTGGCGTAATGGCGAAGTTCGGCCTAGTGTCGATTCGGCCTAGCGGTGATTCGGCCTAGCGAGAGTAGACCCGCCGAGGCGCTCCGAATAACTGACTTTGGGTTGTAAAATTTTTCAATCACGTTTTTAGGATTTTGCTCTTGAAGAAATGTTGTTCAGCAGTGAATTAGCTTTCGTTTGATATATATATATATACACATATATATATATATATATATATATATATATATATATATATATATATATATATATATATATATATATATATATATATATATATATATATATATATATATATATATATATATATATATATATATATATATATATATATATATATAAAAAAAACGTGTAGTTTTGTTGCACTTGTTAAAATAATTTTTAATATGGCAAAATCTTCGAATCGATTTTCCAAAAATTTGTATATGGTTTTTGTTACTTTTGATAACAGTTTTAGTTGTGTCGAATAGTTGACTGCAACTGCAACTGCAATAGTTTTAGTTGTCAGCGAATAGTTGACTGCAACTTTTTAAAAAGTCAATTGTGTAAACAAACCTTTCTAAAAAAATTCCAAATTACGTTGAGCGACATTGACAAAGATACACTATTTTTCAAGCTAATTTTTCATTACTACTTTTTGGCTTCTGAAACTTTTCTTAACAGATGTTAGTACAGAAAAATTAGCTCTATTTTTGGCAAATACGTATGTGCAGGCATACTTCAGAATTCTGAAAATCAGCTACGGTGCTTATCATACATGTACAAGGGGTCTCGGTTTGGGGGGGCTTGTCCCGAAATTTTCGACATTTTAGGGGGGGCTTGTCCCGATATTTTGTCCCAAAAACGCGAAAATTTCTAATTTTTGCCTAAAAATTGGAAATTTTTGCGAAATTCCGAAATTTTTAGCGATTTTTTTGTTTTTTTGGTCATTTTTGAAGCATTTTACGGCGATCTGAAGCAATTTTGGGGTTTCAGAGAGGAGGGGCTTGTCCCGACTGGTCAAATCTGAGGGGGGGCTTGTCCCGGCATTTCAAATCTGGGGGGGGCTTGCCCCCCCAGACCCCCCCCCATGTACATCTGTGGTGCTTATTTGTCAAGATTACTGTCAGTTGCAAAAACCGATCCATTTGAAACTCTGCACACGATTAGAACAGAAGTATATGGAGGCGCCGAACTTCTTGAATTGTAATGATTTGCCTCAATATGACAGGATTTTTAAAACGTCACTTTCGATAAAAATTAAAATAATTAAAAAGTTGTCGCCATTAAGTAAAATTCAATAAAAATGGCACCTTGGCCAGGTACTTGTCTTCAGTTTAAGCTATAGAACGTTAAGTTTCAAAAAATAGTCCAATTTTTCAAATTTTCAATTTGGATACAGTCCCAAAATTTGCTTTATTGCGGTCCAAAAAAGAACACCTAAAACGCAATTTACCCCCCTAAAGGTAGAAATGAAATTTTTTTCAGAATTTTTTTAAGTACCCAAAATTGTAATTGACGACGGCCTGTACCAAAATAATGTGATTTTTACCTAACACACGCGCTTAGATAGAATCCACAATTGGCTCTTCCCTGTTTCTGAAAAAAATTTTCTTCAGATTTGATGAAACGAAACCATGACAACGTAAAATATGTTTCT
Organism: Trissonchulus sp. WLG1_4; assembly: GCA_030248245.1. Lineage (NCBI taxonomy): Eukaryota > Metazoa > Nematoda > Enoplea > Enoplida > Ironidae > Trissonchulus > Trissonchulus sp. WLG1_4. Next base: position 20,969 of record JASANF010007103.1, on the reverse strand, counting down.
TTTTTGAAGTTGTTCTCCAAAACATATTTGCAACAAAAACAAATGTTTAATTGTCCGTGACATCTGTTTTTTTGCGCATGTTCTATTTCTGACTGTTGGCGACAGCGATGACGATCAAAGAAATCTAGAAAAAATTCACTTAGTTGAGGCAGTCTGCGACGAAACCATTTTATAAATATTTATTTATAATTTTTATTTTTCAAAAGTAATCTAAAGCATGTCTCTGGAGGTTGTACCTACTAAAGAGTCGCCTTCCTACCAGAGTACGGTCTAGGGATGACTGCAATGCACCTACTAAAATAATTTCGTTTCTAACAATATATGTTGCGCTGTTATATATATTGCCTTTTTATTTATTTATATTCTACTCTTATTATTTTTATTACAGTTAGTATGGCGGGAAGAAACGATGACCAGTATAGTACGGCGGAAGATGAAATTGAAGACAACCATCAGTACAGCTATGTGGTTGACGTTGAAAAATCCGGACACTCAGGTATATAACAAAAATTTTTAAATTTTTTTAAAAAAATATACATTTTTTCTTCAAATTTGGGTTTGTGCGGTATTGTCTAGGCTATGCGTTTGTCCGGGTTTTGGTTTTGTGCGGTATTGTCTGGGCTGAGTTTGTCCAAGTTTTGGGGGTGTCCGGTATTGTCTTGGCTACGAGTTTGTCCGTTATTGTTTGGGCTATGAGTTTGTGCGGGTTTGGGGTGTGTCCGGTATTGTCTTGGCTATGAGTTTGTACGGTATTGTTTGGGCTATGCGTTTGTCTGGGTTTTGGGTTTGTGTGGTATTGTCTGGGCTCTGCGTTTGTCCGGGTTTTGGGTGTGTCCGGTATTGTCTGGGCTATGAGTTTGTCCGGGTTTTCGGTGTGTACGGTATTAAGTGTGTCCGGTATTGTCTGGGCTATGCGTTTGTCCGGGTTTTGGGTTTGTGCGGTATTGTCTGGGCTATGAGTTTGTTCGGGTTTTGGGTGTGGCCGGAAGGTATTGTCTGAGCTATGCGTTTGTCCGTTTGTTTCTAAATATACGCGTACCAGTTCTGAATGTCTCCGGAATGTCCGGGAGTCACACAGAGCCGTTTTTTATAGTTAGGCGAAAAAGTTTCTTCGTAAAAACAATTTGTTGACCAAAATTTGTTTCTCATAGTGATTTTTCAGACTTAGCTAGGCTTTCATGGCAGTACTTGCAAGAATTCAAGCCAAAAACAATCGTTTCCAAAGCTTTATTGGCCCGTTTCTGGGCAGATGTCGCGTGTAAGCGTACACACAGAACACAGGATTTTACCCCACACCTCTAACCATTATTTGCGCTATTTGCGCTATTATTGTGTCAAGCTAAAAACGCCCGTGATTAGAATTTTACTACGTAAACTAACACAACTAACAGTTTAGTTAGGTAAATAAAAATTCAAGTGTAGTTAAGTAAAACGTAAATACTCGGTGACACGGTTAGACAAGACGGTTGGACGCAACAGCTGTTGTTGTGTTGGGCGGTCGGTCAAATGCAGCATCTATACGCGGCGGGTCAAGAGCCCGCTTCTTCGCATAAGACTCAAGACCTCGTGAGGGAAAATTGCCAGGTAGTTATGGAGGGGGAAGGGGCCGAGCCATCTGAGGCGAGGGGCAGTATGGGCGGGGCATCGTAGTACCATGTGGCGCACGTCCTCCTCGTTTTTGCAACAATGGGGGCAGATTGGTGAGGGGTACTACTCCGGGCACATTGGGTGCCTGTCGTTAGCAAATAGCCAAGACTTTCCTGTACTGAGCTGTCTCAAGAGAACCCTGTCACGCCGTGTAAGGTCCAAATCTGCCCCAGATAAGGGTGGCGGTTGGACATAGGTTTGGCCAGGCTGTGTGACACTGAGGCTTTCCACGCATTCATTGTCTGTCGCCTCATAGCAGCCTTGGCAGTGGAGAAGTCGATCGGCACTTCAAGCTGCGGGTTTCTTGCGCCCTCTCGGGCGAGACAATCTGCTGTTTTGTTTCCGTAGACACCTGAGTGGCCAGGAAAGGGACCCAGTGCAGGCAGAAGTGAATTGGTTTTAGGCGCTCCAAGCACTGCAGGACTTCCTTCGCCAATAGATCGTAGCATGTAAAGAGCCCCTTTTCAAGATGTTTAGTGCTGCCTGGGAATCAGTACAGATGCCAACCCTTTAGCATTTGGAAAAAGGTGCCAACTGGTTTCGAGCCAGAGCAGAAATTCACGAAGTGCTGTCATTTCCGACCTGTAACTAATAGCAGTCCAGCAGGCCAGTGAAGGCTAACTGCTGGATGTCCAGATTCCAAAGTGATATAGGCCCCGCTACCTTCGTCAGCCGTGCCTTCGGTTGCTGAGCCATCTGTCCAGATTTCTGTATCTGGGTTAAGTAACTGGATCCACACTGAATTAAAATAGAGTGCTGTTGGCGTTTGGTGGGGTTGGCAACTGACAGATACCTGCAGCTCCGGGAATAGTCGACATTGTCCTGTTCCTGCCAGGAAAGGTCCGGCAGCACTAAGTCTTCTCGTTGTAATGCCTCCAGTCATACCCTGTGAGTCAGAACGTGCTTCTTTCCAAAATGGGTGTGTTATTAATCGCCTTCTTAGTCTATCATCGGGTTCGGAAGTTGTTATTCTCGGGTTATTCAGCGGTGGTCTTCTTGATTTTTTATATGCGACACCTGCCAGGTATTTTATTTTTTGTTCCATGGAGACAGCAGTAGGCATTCTGTAGGCGCAGCCCTTAAACACCCAGTTATGATCCGGGTTGCTTGATTCTACATTGTTTCCAGTGTTTTGATATGCGTTTTTGCAGCCGACGGCCCCCAAGCTGAGGCATAGTATTCAATAGCAGATCTTATGTATGCAAGTAAAGCTGGCGCGTGTCTTCCAAGGATCCTCCCCAGTTAGTGTTTGCCAGACTAGCTAAGATCCTAAGTCTCGGCCATATGTTCGCTTTTAGGTTAGACACAAGAGGACCGAATTTGAGCAGTCGGTCGAACGTGACTCTGACAAAGCAAGAATTGGCACTGTACGGTATACTCTTGTCTTGCAATTTTAAATCAGGCCGGACATTCTGACTCTCACATTCGCGACTGTCGTTTTCATTTTTTGTGCTATTTCCCTCTTCAAATTTCTGTCGTTCTTCTTTTTCTTGATTCGGCTCACTACTGCATATTCTTCGAATCCCTGAGCTTTGTTTCTATTGGACCACCGGAGTTTTGTTCCACGTGTGAGTGTTGAGCTTGGCTTGATCCTTAGTTTTTTTGCCGTCCATCCCGTGTATGACATTCATTACCTTAGTTGGATTTGTTCTGTAGCTTAGATACGAGGCAAAGTTAACTTTTGTTTCAACAAAGCAAATTGGGCTGCATACGAAAAAAAACTGGATCGATACGTAGACCAAATTGAGCCGACACAGAGAACAGTTGGACCGTCACGCATAAAAGCGTTCGGTAGCTCACCGTCCAAGAGTTGTAGTGGAGCTCTAGTGTCGCAAGTTGAGTAGAATTGCGAAGGAACTGTGAGAGTAGCGACAAGTCGCAAATAGCGGAGTGGAATGCAACGCAAAAGAATGAGTTACCTTCCGGTGCCAGGTGTCATTGGACCACGTAAAACATGTCTAACGGAAAAACTGGCGCCTGCAGATGTGACCGGTATGGACAGTGGCGTGTTATATAGGAACGTGCAGGGTGCAATTGAATCGGTGGAACAATTTACACGTGACATACAACAAATAGAGCGCAAACCTTACCCAACCTTAAGTGTTGCGTCACGGTCCATGGAGGAATTTTTGCTGATGGGTTAAGACCTGACCTGGTACTTACGGCTGGACCGTCATATTTTGACTGTGCTGTCCTACTGGTTAGAGAACGAGAGTAGTACGAGTCGCTTGATAGTTGTCCGAATAACGAAACGGCTAACACTGTATTTACTGATAAATCGGAATTGTGTGAAATAGCGAATTACCTTAAATCCTGTGTGCTTTTGTTGCAAGACAGCGGAGATCTGGTGCCGTACGTCGAGTAGAGTTGCGAAGGGACTGTGAGAGCAGAAACAAGTCGAAAATAGTCTACGTAGTGCGTATTGCGAGTCACTAGGTCAGTAGTCAGTACCTCAGTTTGTTGTGTTTCAATTTCTTAGGTATTGCACTAGGCCCTTCTTGCTACACATGTATAGAAATAACATTGTTAAAATAACGTACAAGCCTGTCGTCCTCCGGAGCGACAAATTTTCAGTTCCCACAAACGCTATTTTTTGCGCTTGCCAAAGTGCTAATTTTTGTTAGTTTAGTGTACGCTACGCTGAATTTTACCGAAACGGTAGAATAATACTAACTGCTCTTATGTAAAAAATCTTATATGCTAGTTCATAAAAGTGCTTCTTTAGTGCAATTTTAACAAATTTATGCAGTCAAGAGGAAAACTGCCGTTTCTTATATGGTACATATGAACTTCTTAATCAGCATAAGAATGTTGTCTCCTTTGGAGCCTACTTGTTATTATGTAGTCTTGGCCTTAATGAAGTTATTTCGAAAAGGACAGTCATACCAAAATGGCAACGTTGGACACTTGGACCAATTTTTTTGCGCCGCATGAGCATGAAAATGATTCGGCGGTGCATCTAATCCTGGAATTCTTTACAGTCACAAATCTGAAATCAAAATCCACGTTGAACCAAATGATTGAATGCTTGCAATGATATTGGCATAACGGACAGTCACGCAATAGTTAAGGTTCATTCCAATATGATGAAACTTGTACCATTCGTTTTAGTTAGGGATCTATTTTTCAGACACATCTGAACTAACTACCGAAATACCACCCTAAACGAACAGGGTGGATTTCACAAAGGTGGTTTAACTAAACCATGGTTTTACGTACGTTTTTATATGATTTGCACATAATTTCATTACAAAATATCGCCTGATTCGTTACAAATTTCCTAGATTTTCTTAAACCGTGGTTTTAGCTCAGCTGAAATTTTAGCAAAACAGAGACCTGCTGTGCTGCAGGTTTCAAATTTCAACTGCGCTAAAACCATGGTTTAAGAAAATCTAGGAAATTTGTAACGAATCAGGAGATATTTCGTAATGAAATTATGTGCAAATCATATAAAAACGTACGTAAAACCATGGTTTAGTTAAACCACCTTTGTGAAATCCACCCACAGAGTCTGCAAGGTTAGTCAAAATCAAGTCAAACTTTGTTTTTTCAAAAAATGTTTTAAGTTATACCCTTCGTCAACGCTATTCAAACTAGTGTAACTTTGCTCATATAGCTATTGTGACGTTAAGTTAATAAAATAAATTAAAGTTTAGGTTCTCTGCTAAGAAGCTCTCCTTTTAAGTTGTCCGCTTGACGTTATAATTTTTACGAAATTACTTGTTCTAAAGTTGTTAAATCAAGTTTTGCGTTTAATTTGAAGTAGAACTTTTAAACGGCAAGGTTTGAACAAAGAACATTTAAGGTGGTAGTAACGTTTTCGACAGTTTTGCAGGAGTAACACTTGACAATTTACGATTAATTTTCAATCAATAATTTATAGTACGCATATTAATTTAGGAAATTATAATATATTATGAGATAAATGCTTGCTAAAATAGCTTGAAACAATCATTTTTAATTTTCACAGAAAATATTTTTCTGCCAGTTACGACAATTTTTCGTAAATTTTATGTTTAGCTAAGCCAAAGTAGTAGCTAGTAAAAACGGCCGTTTATTGAAAAAAGAAAAAATTGACACACGGGCATGTCAAAAACCTTCAATTAGATGCCAAGACTTATCCTTCCGCTTTTCACTTTTTGAGATTACGTCACATTTATGTAACATTTCTTTTTGAACTAAAGCACATTATACAAAAGTCCGCAAAACTATACAACTACCACAAGGATTTTGTTTAAAATTTGGGATAAATTGGCACACATATGTGTCTACTTTATACTAAAATTTCAAGAATTTTGTTTGCTTAAATTTTGCGTTACAGCAATTTCATTCACAGAAATCTGTAAAAATGTACTTCCGTGGACTAAATCTCAAGTCTCGATATTGCAATCTTTTCATGCGTTATTTTACATGTTTTTTAGACAATTTTTGATGTGTCAATTTTTTTATTCGTCTTAATTTAGCCTATTTCGTGAAAAAATTAGATTCAAAAAATCGTATATTTTTCAAAATTCGAAAAAATTCAAAATTAAAGGTCCGTAACTTCTTTTCTGCGACATATAAATGCACCAAACTTAGCATTAAAATTCACCCTGTTATTGGCTTTGTTGGTGTAAAGAATGAAATTAGTTGGAGTTACACTGTCAATTTTACAAGCAAAACAAGAAAAATGCAAAAATTCACGAAATTTGACTACTTTGACAGTGTCTGCTGACTAGCTTGTTACAGATTTAAGCTAGATAATGTGCATAAGTGTAGTTTCAGTCAAGTTCTTTAACGTGAAAAAGACCGCTATTAAATTCATTGAGGCAATCAAAAGTAATAGCACGTTATAAAAACTATCGAAAACGTAACTACCACCTTAAACGGAGAACTTGAAAAGGAAACTTCAAAAAATTGCATTTGATCACGTATCATCATTGCATCATCTCATGTATCACGATTTATTATAGCCCGCTAAGCCAGAAATAGCTTAGCCAACTGCATTTTAGGCCCTCCGTATCTCATAGACTATTTTTTGCACAGTACTTTCTACCCTTACTTAGCAAAACGCCTACCTAAAATTGTCTCAGAAACCACCGTCCTGGTCTACGCAGCAAAACAGTTGTATTTACGGCTTGCACACAGCCAATAAGCTCGACTTTCCCTACGCTAATATTTGTGTCTGCTTTAATCAAAAGGTTACAAAGGGGGTACATATGTGTAAGTTATAGCACGATGTAGAGTGCACTGAGTTATTTTTACGTACTGTTACGTGAAGCGCCAAGTGCATGCACGCGTGCGCTAGCGCACGAGTCGCGGTCGCGGGTCCCGGTTTGTGACCTGCTTTTTTTTTATTTAATAGTTGCAGAATGTACACCGAAATTTTTACTGGGCAACACTGAATTGTATTTTTGTCGTTCATTTTAAGTCTGCAATTATTGTCAGTTTTCAAAATAATTGGGTTCATAAATGACAAAGCCTTCGCTTGGTTGTAGGTTCAATTCCGCCAGGTGATCTAATTTGTGCTTTTTCAACTTTTTTGTTTTGCTAATTACAAAAATAACCAGCATTGGCTATAGCTATAGACGGCTCTTGAAGACATAGAAACGGCTATTAGCGGTTGTAACCGAATTGCCATGTATACGGGTTCTCTACTTGATTTCGAAAATAGCCGTAGTCCAGCTATAACCAAGTTTTTCAGTCAAAACTTTACCATATAGAAACTGCCAAAATAGCTACGGCCAGCTAGATATATCGATGTTAAATCGATCTCACGAGGTCATACCGTTTTTGCATTTTTATACTGTACTGTATTATATTCCGATTTTTTGAATTCTATGTAATTTTGGTCAAATTTTTGGTGTTAATTACCACTGGAAGGGCAGGTAGGTCAGTTTTTTAGCCTACTTAACGCTGACACCGCTCAATATCCGAAATGCAAATTTGCTGGAGTGGTGAGGATTTGAACCCTCGACCTTCCGGTTAACAAACCAGATGCTCTATTAGCAGAACTAACCACCGCTTGTGAAAGATGTAGATACATTTTTACAATAATCCTGCCGCAATAAATATGCACCAACAATAAATATGCAACTAATTTTGCTTTTAGGTAATTATTTTTAATTCTCTGCCTAATTTGATCAAGTTTGATAACAAACTTTTGCAATAACATGCATGATGTTTTGGTACACAAAAATTTTAGAACTGAAACGAAACCGGCAAATTTGAATGCATTCTTGAATAATGAATAATTAATATACTTATACTATCCTATTCATAATGATAATCAACATGTCAACTCTATATTGAAGAATCAGTTAGAACCAAGTGTGGTATTAAGACGTTTAACTTTCGAATCTCGTGCAGTCGCTTGGTTCCAAAGTTATACGCAACGTAAAACGGAGTTATTTGTCTGTTGCTACGAGCAACGTTTAAACGTTGTTACTGAAACCACGGTACTTAGCATCTGTTTCATCAAAATGTCTAAAAGAAGCGTTAATGCTTCATACTACACTGATAAGCTGTGACTTTGAGTTCAAAAGGGCGTAAAATGGAGTTATTTTTCCTCCGCAGAATCCTCCGCGACAGGCCATTTTGTAGTTAGTTATTTCTGGAGGTTAACCACAAAAATGGCCACAGCTTAGGCTTTAACATCGTAGAAAGATGAAAATTACGTCATTGGAAAGAGAATTTTTAGCGCTTTCAAACGACATATCACATGATGGCGCAACTTCCTGAAAATATGTCCAAATTTCACTTTCTAAATTTTGACGTACGCTAAGCGTCACGTCACAGGGTCATGTGACCCATCATTTGAAAGCTCTAACAATTTCCTCTCAAACGACGTTAAAATTATAATTATACCTCTACCTTATCAAAAGTTATGGCCCCTGAAAAGTTTTAGTAACGGGCTAATTGTACAGATCACCCCATGGGTGATCAAATCCCAAAACAATTGAATTTAGGCAAAAATGTAAAAAATTTTTGCTCATTTTTCAACGAATGGAACATAAAATAGACTTAACTAAGATAATTACGACATGGTCGAACTAGTCTAAACTAGACGCACTAGACTTGTAAATTCATTATTTTGAATAATAATGAATAAATACTTCTCGCATACAAAATGATTGTATAGTACTGAAATTCGCATTTTTGGCCGTTTAGACCTTGGAACTACTCAGCAGTAAATGTGATCAGAAAGTGTGATCAAGAGTTGCAAATCATTTTATCCACAAAATTGTGGCCGCGTTTAATAATTCCTCTGTAATATTGAAACTCAGGACTCAAAATTTTACCGGTCCCCACTCATCAGAACAGCTTACTTAACTTAATCGGTTTGCTGATAGCAAAAATGGCAAGCACTGGCAGCAGCTAAAACCGGCTTTTCAGACTTTTTCTAGGTTAATATGACTTACTTTTTGGGAAAATCAACCGTTTTTACCTTTACATTGGTTGACCGTACAAATGAACCTTCGCGGATTTACTTATCTACAGCAGCTTTGTCTGAAAACGTCGTTATCGAGATATCGCCCTCCAAAAATTGCTGTTTTGACGGTTTTGGCATTTTTGGAGGTGAGTCAGCTTAATCACTGCAGTGTGTAGTTTTTTTGGGATTGTTTACTTAATGTAATCAAGCACACACATGTGCTTTTTCTTCTTGTACATTGTTGGTTGACGTAACCGCAGTTCTAGGGTATTGATGCGTCTTTGCTTATTCTCAACTTGAACAGGTATCGACCAAAATTCTGCATACTTGTCGAGCTGGTAATTTCAAAATTACATTGCAGCGCATTGTGTTTTGATAAAAGAGAAGTCTCATGCATATAGATTTTACTTGTAAAAACCTAGTTGATTGGCAAATCGCAAAAGTTGTCAAAACGTAAATAAAGTCGAATGTTGGTCAATTTTTGGTGTTTAAGTTGATTATTTTTTGACGTTTAAAGGAGTATAAAGGTTTTTGACTGTGTTTAGCTGTCTTTTTGCTTTGGCTTTTTAGTTTTAGGCAAAACGGAACGACGTCGCGACTAGTTACCTTACTATACTATATAAACTTTCTTGCTCAAAAATAATTACGATAATAACTCAGGATCGGCTCAAAGCAAAAACGTTAATTTACGTTATCAGATAGCCGACGGCACGGCCAATAATTTTTTTATTCAAAGTCAGTTTGTAAGGGAAACCGTTTAACCGCTACACCGGTTTGAAAAAAATAAAAAATTTCCATACTGACATTTTCGGGCTGGAACCTCTGGACAAGAACAAACAGGACTTGCTTAAAATTTGTGTGTAAACCATACATGCACTATGCTGTTCTCTATCAGAAATTTTTTAGTTTTGTTTAAACTGAGTGTTCAGCGAATCCAAATTATAGTCTTGATTTTATTTTTTAAAGCCGTCACTGTTCGGGAAGCTTGTTTTCAGTACGGTTTCATTATTTTCTAAGTACTCGTCTTGATAGTAGGCATCATTTGACACAACTTTGATTTCGTCGTAGTCCTTTCGACTCACCTGAGCCTCAGCCGTTTTTTTACGCGCAGCTGCAGTTTTTCGACTGAAGAAGCTATCTGTTGCCATTTTAAGTATTCATTAACATTCATTCATTTATTCATTCATTAATATATATAAATTTATATATATATATATATATATATATATATATATAAGAATGAACTAATTTAATCTGACTTTTAGTAAGGAAACTAGACTTCTCGTGAAGCAAGACAAATTCAACACTTACAACACTTGTTTTGTGCAAGCTTCGTCACAGCAGCGTTTCAATTCATTGCAACTGTGGCTCGCCGAGCATTGTTCTGCAGTCAATCCATTACCTAAACCAGCTAGGTTAAATGCAGTTGGAAAAAAATAATGCTGAAATACAGCAAATAAAGACCAACGGCGGCAATGAAAAATTAAAGGTATATTTTTGCTGAAATACAGCAAATGAAGGCCATATAGTTTAAGGCACTGACAACTACCCAAAAACAAAGATTATAGCAAGAGTACATAATAAGGAAAAGGATAACACTCTTTCCTATTCTAGCTAATCGGACGGAATGATGCTCCTGCCGAAATAGCCATTTGAAGCATTTAATTTCTGGTGGGGGTAGTCCCCCTCGAATCACGACATGTCGCCGCCGTCAGCATTAACTCTGTGGTGAGCTGGTGATGTGCTGGAGCAAGGGGAGGTACCTTCCCTGAAAGGTATCACGGGCAATTGAGTGTCTCCACCAGACACTTTTGTCTGAGCAAAAGTGACCCGCGGACAGTTTTGGCTGGGCAAAGGGTCCTACTTGAGCAAAAGTGTTTGCTTGCAGGTTTGATGATTAAAAAGTGACTGCCCACCCGTATGTGTACAATAAACCCGCAAACTCGGAAAAAGCTATCTTCTGAAATCTCACGTACAAACGTGAAAACGTACACGTGAAAACCCGTATAAAAAGTCTCACAGAAGCACAGCATAGATAATCTTAAATTTGCTCTAGAGAAAATATATAAACATATTATAATGATTTTGTTTGCACCCTTGCTTCGTGGTGCCGGCAGCCCAATAACAGCATCAACAAAACAAGTTTATGTATATTGTAAACTGATTAGAAATCCAAAATTGCGTGTAATATGTATGTAAGCTTGTGAAATCGTTAAAAAACAAAGTAAATTGAGCGGCTGTAAATTGCATCAGAACTGAATATCAAACCTAACAAACCTAAAACCATGTAAAATCTAACCTAAAAGCTTCTGAGCCTTGAAGTTAACCCTTTATATCCTGAATTTTGAGAATTTACCATAAAAAATCAACTTGCAACTGATGGCTCGTGATGGCTGAATTTTGATCAATTTCAATTTCAATTTCAATTATTTGGCTAGTCTGAGGTACTAGCAATCTTCGGACAACTTCAGTTTTGTCCGATTTTGTGCAAAGCAATAATTGGACATTAACGAGTGATTTTTCCTGTTGCGCCACAGCGCAACAGGTACTTTATACTTGGTTTGTATAGAATTTGCAGAATCTGTGCATAAAGAGACTTCCCTGTTATTTTGTGCAGGTAGGTCGAATTTCTAGTGTTATATAACACTGGAAGGCCTGCCCTAACACTGGAACCTGTGTAATTTCCTACGTTAACAATAGAATAACAATAGAAAGACAGGTAGGCTGCTCGATGTTGGCTAACGAGAAGACGCAAGTTGAAGAACAGCACCTGTAAATTGGCAGAATGCAAAAGTTGACAACCGGTGGGGTTTCGAACCCCCAAACTTCCGACTTGCAGTCAGATGCTCAATAAATGCTAACGCACTACCACCTGAGCCAACCGGTCTTGACTATTGAAGATCTTAGTTTCACAAATGTCAAAACAGAAAACCGAAATGATTACCTATTTGTTAGTTGCTTCTTGCTTACTGCTATTTTGTAAATTTTTATGTAAAACAGTGCGATTTACATGACGTGTCAATAGTAGAAAGACGGTACACGTATGCTGAGATTTTGGTTTAACTTACTCGTTTTCAAAGTCTTGTATCGTGTGTATCTCGGTGGTCTAGCGGTATGATTCTCGCTTTGGGTGCGAGAGGTCTCTGGTTCGACTCCCCGATCATCTTTGATTTTTATGTGTTTCTAAATCAAACTTTTGCGAAAAATAGTTTAACTTGATCTTTCCTATCTTGAAACTTTCAACAATCTACTTTTAGACATTCATACCTTCTTTATTATTTTTCAGTTTTTTCAAATTTATATTTCAAATGAGTTTTTGATGAAAACAAACCGAATTACGTTGTCGGGTCGTTGAAGTTCACGTAATACTATAACCCGTAACCTTTAATTTTTATGAGTTGCAAACATGGCGCTAAACAACAAAACAAAAGTTTAGCTTTAGTTGTAGCAAAGTGTTGTAGCTACACTTGAGACAAACTATTAATTTTTCTAAAATGTTTTGATATTATTATGGCTTGAATTCAAAGCAATCTTGCGGCTATTTTCAATTTTAATAATAAACATGCTTGAATTTAGTTTCATTACTTTTTTCTGTGTGACGTGACCACTAAATTTTAATTTTAATTAAACACACTGCACATAATGACTCCTTCTGTTGAAAAGTACTGCTCATTTTGCCCAAAACTACGCCGCCTAGAAAGCAAAAATATGAGCTCAGAAAACTAAACTAAAGCAGAAAATCGACTGCAGTTTGGGACTTTGTGTACGGGGATGACTTGAAACTTGGCGTTTATTACAATTACCGACGTGAACTGGTCACTGAACAAGATTAGTTAAAACAATGTGACTAGTTTAGGCAGTGTCATATTCTTTCAATGATGCACTATTGGAATTATTAAAAGTTACTTTTGTTTGCGGTTAGATTTTACTGCGCAACAGGTCTAATGTTGTCAAACGTTCACCCTGCTAGTGCTCACTCACTGGATTACTTTTGCAGTAAGCTTCTGCTTGTTCTATTTGATTTGATATGGTCTGGAAAATAGTTTTTATTTGATGTAAATACCTTTTTTTTTGTCACGCCCATAAGGTGTTCGGGCTCTGGTTGATGCTCAGATTCACCTCTTCCTTGTGTTGAAGTTATACCAGGCTGCGAGTAGTAACTTCAATACAAGAGTATTCCTAAGCTACCGAATGGGGGGAGTTGATGTTTGTTACTTACTATATACATAGTATTAGGGGTATTTTAGGATAAACTAAGGGCGAGTTTTGAAACCTGACTTCCGATCCCGCTAGCGGGGTTACCGCAAGCGGGGTACAGTCGTGAGTGTCCCAGTTTAATATTCTAATAAAATATTTTATTTTGTTGTGGGTAGTAGTTTACCACTTTAGTCGTAGTGCTTGTAGTTGCTGCTGCTGTAATCGTTGTAGTCGTTGGAGTGGTGTGGTAGTATGTAGTTGGTAAATAGATGTTGCTGCTGCTTTAGTCGTTGTAATGGTAGTAATTGATGGTAGTTCTACTCCTTCCGTCGTTGCAGTGGTAGTAGTTGTTATAGTAGTTGCTGCTTTAGCCGTTGTAGTGATAGTAGGTGGTTATAGGTGCTGCTGCTTTAGTAAGTAATAGTAGTAGTAGTCGTAGCTCCAGAAACAGCAGCAGTCGCAGCTAAAGTAGCAGCAGTAGTAGTACCAGTAGTAGCTGCATTTGTGCAGCAGTCGTTGTCGTCGTCATAGCTCCAGCAGCAGCAGTAGTAGTAGTAGTCGTAGCAGCAGTAGCAGTAGTAGTACCAGTTTTGGCTGAGGTAGTAGTTATAGTCGTTGCTGTAGTAGCAGCAGCAGCAGTGCCAGTAGTAGCTGTCGTTGTAGTAGTAGTAGTCGTAGCTCCAGCAACAGCAGATGTATGTAGTACAAGTAATAGTTGTAGTATTAGTAGTAGTTGTTGTTGTAGCATCAGCAGCAGTAGTACCAGTAATAGCTGTAGTGGTAGGTAGTCGTAGTTCCAGCTGCAGTAGTTGTAGTACACGTAGGTGCTGTTGCCAGTAGTCATTAAAGTAGAATTCGTCGTCGTAGCGCCAGCAGTAACAGCAGTAGTACCAGTTGTAGTTGTAGTCGTAGTCGTAGCTCCAGCAGCAAAAGTTGTAGTAGTACAAGTAGTACCTGTAGTAGTACGTAGCTGAAGTCGAAGCACCAGCTGCAGCAGTCGTAGTACAAGAAATTGTTGTAGTATTTGTATTGTAACTCCAGCAGCAGCAGTTGTGGCACCAGCAGCAGAAGTAGTTGTAGTGGTGGTCCTAGCTCCAGCAGCAGCAGTTGTAGTACAAGTAGTAGCTTAAGTAGTAGTTGTTGTAGCACCATAAGTAGCAGCAGTAGTACCAGTAATAGTAGAGGTGGGCATAGTACAACCAGTCATAGATTCAGCAGTCGCAGTAGCGGGAGCGCCATTGGTAGTACGGAAAGTCGTAGTAGCTGTCGTTGTATCAGCGGATCTGGTAGCTCCAGTCATAGCAGCACCCTGGTCGTAGCAGCGCGAGTCGTATGAGTTGCACCAGCAGTCGTAGTAGTACCAGTTGTATTAATAGTACCACTCGTAGTACTAGAAATAGTGTTGTAGCTTGTTTGTGTAGTGTAGTTGTAGCAGCATTTCTAGTAGTTGCTGTAGTAGGTATACGCTTGGGTCCTGGCTGGTGGACGTAATTGGTCCAGCTGTAGTAGTTCTTACTGAAGCATCTAGTTAAAGCAGTTGCTATCAATCCTCCCACTGATTTTATTTTTGTTTAGTCTGTGCTAGAAGTTTAAATCTTTTTATTTATGTGTCATTTCAATTTAAAAAATCGGTCACACATATGCAATCTATTCAGAACATGCAACCAGAACAGTAGTATTAAACAAAACTAAAACTTAAAAAACTTTGGCCTAGACAAAATTTCCCCACAGACAGTTTTGCTTAGTCAAAACGATCCGGAAAACGCTGTTGGCGACTCAAAAGTGTCATGGGGGACATATTTTGGGGGACACTTGCCCGTGACAACGGCCTATGAGACTTGGAGGTTTTGGTGTTGTAGTTGGAATTCTCGCCATAGCCAGGGTTCCCTTCGCGGCGCCTACGTTTTTCCTGTTGGGCCACAGCCCAACAGGTCTTTATTAATTTTAATTCTGGTATCTTAACACAGTTCTAGCGTTAAAGTTTCAATGTGCGGAGTCTGTTTTACACGTCTTCTACCGTTGCTTTGCATCTATCACAATAAAATGCCTGTTCATGTTCAGTTAGTTGCTGCTTTTGCGGTTGCTAAAAAAGTAATTTGAAAATGCAAGTGTGACAAAAAGGTATCCACTAGGAATCGACGATGTCACCTCAGGTTTCCAAACCGATCAAACTAACCACTCGACCACACGGATCCATACAGACCTGATGCTTCACTAAGTAATGACCATATTTCTATTAAAAACAAGCAATACCATTACTGCCTGCTTTCAAACTGACACAACAGAAAAACTACAATTTGTAAAATGTGTTGAATAGGTATCATTTCATTAGTAAACATGAAGAATAACAGAAGTCAATAAAGTTGATCAATCTGCACTTAATCTGCACCTTCCAAATTTTTATTGGCGAAAGATTTTGACTCCCATTTTGCAGTTTAACTGACTGCAAAAGGAGAAGCTGTTTATGGGAAACCTGTAAATTGAGAAAGTGCACTTTCGCTGGCACAACAAGATTACGATGGCCTGTGGCCAATGTACTTAAAAGTGTATGCTTACTTACTTACCTACTAAGTAAAACCTCCAGTAAGTAGTTAGCCTACGGTTTAACTTCGTGTTGAAAGAAAAGTCACCCACACCTGTACATGTACATACCGTGCTTAGAATAGAGGGTGCTCTGCCCAGATTGTCCAGAAAAAAGGGTGCTTTGCCAGAATAGAGGATCCGTAGCCTAGAACAGATATAGGGTCCCTTACGGGTCGGCAACCTGTTGTGGCCTAATGCGCTAATGCTTCACGAAAAGTTTATATGGACGGCTGCAGCACTTTCGGAATTGCTTCTCGAGCTGTCAAAGCTCAGATCAAGTGTAGTATCAGACCATCAGTACCTATCAGCTTAATCTCTCATACAGTCTGTGCGTTTGCTGATTAAATTGAGTTTTCTATGTAGGATTTGAGCTCCAGCTTGCTGGATCCAGGTTGGCCCGGTATATCTGTACCGCAGAGTCCGGCCCTCTTCCCGAAAACGAACATATTCCAATTATGTACGTCTCACTTTTCTAACTCCATAAATGCGTACATTTAGGCTGACATAACACGTCACGTCGCACACATCTTTAAAACTACACTTTGGCAGCTTGTAATTATATATTTTAACCCTTTAATCCCCAGAGTATCACTGGCTAGATAGCCTCATTCTGACACCTTCTAGTTTTTTGGACATTGCTCGAGCTACGTGCGTCGTAGAGAGATCGCGAAACCACCATTCGATAGAAAAATAGATGGTGAACAAAACATAATGGTCGATTAAGGGTCTAGGACGCACCGTTTTTGCGTTATAAGCGCTCAAAATTGAGAATTTTTAAAAATTTGCCAAAAATTAAAATTAAATTAAATTAAAAATTTTTAAATTAAAAATATTTAATTTAAAAATTAAAAATTTAATGTACCTCACACTAGAGTATGAACACAGCAACTGTGCGCCTGCCGTAGTTGAATGCTAGAAATAAACTACATTATCCGCTGTATCTGATGCACATAAAGCAGACTGCCGGAGCTGCATTTAGATTTCGTAATGTGGCCTCAAAGAAAATACTACTTTTGCGATGAAAAAAAGTCAAATTTGCACATTGCTTAAATGAGCATAGGCTTCGCTGTGTGGCAGTAGGACCAAGAGTACATAATAGGGAAGAGTATGACACTCTTCCCTATCCTAGCTAATCGGCCCGGACGATGCTCCGGCCGAAATAGCGCTTTTACGCCTTGATTTCAGGGGGGGGTACCCCCCCCCTCGAATCATGACATGTCTTGATTTCAGGGGGGGGGTACCCCCCCCCCTCGTTTCAGCAGACTGCCAGCTCGAAATCGGTGGTGTCTTGATTTCAGGGGGGGGGGGGCCCCCCCCCCCCCCCCTGGTTTCAGCACACTGCCACGGTGATGTCTTGATTTCAGAGGGGGGGGTACCCCCCCCCCTCGTTTCAGCACGTTACCAGCTCACCATAGATTTCATGCTGGCAGTGTGCTGAAACGAGGGCCCCCCCCTGAAATCAAGACACCACCAAATTTGCGCTGGCAGTGTGCTGAAACGTGGGGGGGTACCCCCCCCCCTGAAATCAAGACACTTCCCGGATTTGAGGGGGGGGTCCCCCCCCCTGAAATCAAGACATGTCTTGATTCGAGGGGGGGTACCCCCCCCCCCTGAAATCAAGGCGTAAAAGGGCTATTTCGGCCGGAGCATCGTCCGGGCCGATTAGCTAGGATAGGGAAGAGTGTCATACTCTTCCCTATTATGTACTCTTGGTAGGACTAAAAATTGCCGGCCAAATGCGAAGACCTACAATTCCCCATAAAAACAGCTAAAAGATCTTGTCACTAGAATAGACTAGTCAAGTTGCATAGCCCTAGATATGATAGTTCATCGTGGGGTATCTCCCATGATCCTTTGGACATGATAGGGTTAAGCTGCGCAACAGGTGTTGCCGCAGTTTACGAAAGTGGATGCAATTAATTAACAGCAGGCTGCGATATTTATTAATGATTACATTTTGCACCAAACTTTCACTTGTTGCAGTACTGATAGAAAACCAAACATTACGGAAAAAACGTACACGGCCCCTCAGTCCTAATCGACAGACGGCTATGACTGGCCTTGAAATACTCCTTTGGTAGAGGATCTACCTAGACTGGACAAAAAAATCTTCTGTTGTCAGTGTTTTGATGCCAAGAAGAGGAAGCTAGAAAGCTCGATCTGACCTGAAGACCTCTTTCGACCTGAGCAACAGTTTAGTGTACACAGTACACTAACGCCAAATCTTACCTGATCTAGCGCAAAGCAGCAAAATAATGCACAGCAATATTGTTTTCATGTTAAAGACGGCTACTTTACAAACCTATGACAAAGTGAGGTATCACCATCTACATATATACATATAACAGCCCAATGCGTGTGACTACAAATTCTACTGCAGAATAAGC
Organism: Trissonchulus sp. WLG1_4; assembly: GCA_030248245.1. Classification (NCBI taxonomy): domain Eukaryota; kingdom Metazoa; phylum Nematoda; class Enoplea; order Enoplida; family Ironidae; genus Trissonchulus; species Trissonchulus sp. WLG1_4. The sequence goes on along the minus strand of JASANF010007103.1, from coordinate 2,744 downwards.
TCTGTCAGTTTAATCATACTTGTTGTGTACTTGGCTTAGAAGTTCAAGTTTAAAAGCAATGCAAATTGTTTCAAATTTTAAAACCCTCATACTGCTTTTGTAAACTATACCAACCAACCATATAACCCTTTAATTCCCAGAGCTGTCATTTGGCACATCACGTGATTAATACCCAATCGGGGGCCATAAAACTTGACTTGTTCATTCTATTCAGCTGAACTGCAAAAGTTTTACTGTACAAAAGTTCTACCTGATAGATGAACTCATCATGTAATCTAATCTAATCCAGTTTATTCAAAATTAAACTTAATGGGGGCTTGAAAGTTTTGAAAGCCAATTCAGTCAACATTTTTATTCGTTTAAGCCAAGAAGTTAATGTTATTAGAAATAATTTACAAGCTACGTACAACTACTTTGAATCACGTTACACACCATACACCATACACCATACACTATACACTGCATCCAATTGAGAAATTTGAGCATTCACACCAACAAGGTAATGAAACAGCCGGAAGTTATGCTCTGTATTTAGAATCCTCGTTATCTCAGGCCCAGCCTAACATGTCACCCGAGATACGCGACTTCACACTATTTGGACGCTTTAAAGATGGCCTCACTTCACAGTCGGTGCGCAGTCGCGTTTATGGTGCTATGTTGGAAAAGCGTAGTTTTTCCTGTCGCTACCCCAGTACATTTGTTTTGCCTTACGTAAACTTTACGTCTTACGTTTATTCGCTGTGGCAAATTTGTGTGCGTGTTTGTGTGTCATTTTTCTATTATGTGTGAACCGGTCTAGGCGGCCAGCTTAGTCTGTCGGTCTGCCGGCTTAGTGTTGTTTTTGGTAGTTAAACTCAATGCTGAAATGGCCAAATTAGGCGTTTGTCATGGTTTTTAAAGCCCTAAACATAACTTTTTCCATTGACTAGCGCGCTTCAATTATCAAATAATAGGTAATAAATTGAATTATATTCAGAATTATTAAAAACCAGCAGCAAAAATCAGCAAAAATCGTCCCAAGATTAAGTAAAACGCATCTTGACGGTAGTTTCAAATATGTTTGACAACACTTACTAATCACAAAATCTTGCCTAACCATATGTTGGCATAGCGGTTTTATTGGTACGTACTACTTAATTATTCGAGTGCGCGTTATCACGACAACAACTTAGGGTCTTATCCAAAATTGGATTTATCGGATTAGATTTGACTTTATTTCGTCAATAACGCAGCGTCAGTTAGACGTACTTTATCGAAACTTGGCACACACAGGGGTACTGAAAGTAAGCCATGTAGGGCAAAATTTCAGCCGGTTATTTTCATTTTTTGCTGGACTATTAGCAAAACTAATTTAAATCTAATCCGTTAAATTCATTTTGGATAAGGCCCTTAGCGAAATTAGCAAAGCAAACTTATTAATTAGTGAGACGGACTTGGAGGCTTGCGTTTAAATTTGGTATCGGGTTAATTTTTCCCTCTACACCTACGCTTATTTTTTCTTTTTTTAAAACAGAAATTTTTTTCTACATACCATTCCGCATATTGTATATAACTTAATTCGAGGTAAAATTTATAAACAGTTTTGTAAAAATACCGAAAAACCTTTCTGAAACTTGAAAAAATGTGAGCGACAGGTTAAACTTCTTTTGAAGGAATTTTTTCCAGCTGATGTCATTTCTACTGATTGTACTGTCACGGATAAAAGTGTCCCTCCTAAAGTTTGTCCCTCCGAACACTTATTTGGATACAAATGTCCCCCCGGACACTTTTATCTGGATAAAAGTGTCCCCCTTTGGATAATTGTGTCCCACCTCCGGGACACTTTTATCTGGATAAAATGTCCCCTCGGACACTTTTGTCTGAATAAAACGGTTCCCCCGGACACTTTTATCTGGATAAAAGTGTCCCCCACTAAAATTGTCATTGATGGCTCAGGTTCAGCTTCAGCTTCGACTTCTTTTCATTTTCCAACTTCTGGTTTAGTTCAGGCTTAGGTTCAACTACTAGTTCCAGTGCAACTTCTGGTTTAGGTTCAGCATGCACACATAACAAGCGAAAGTTTAACATTAACAAGCTAAGACAAAACGAAGAAGCTAAACCTGAACCAGAAGTTGAAGCTGAACCAGAAGTTAAACCAGAAGCTGAATCTGAGCCATCAATGGCAATTTTAGTGGGGAGACACTTTTATCCAGATAAAAGTGTCCGGGGGGACAATTTTATTTAGATAATTGTGTCCGAGGGGAAACTTTTATCCAAATAAGTGTCCGGGAGGGGAGACACATTTATCCAAAGGGGGACACTTTTATTCAGATAAATGTGTCCGGGACTCCGGGGGGACAAATTTCAGGAGGACACTTTTATCCGTGACAGTGCAATTGCTCTGAAAACTACTACTGTTGGCCAAGACTACAATGCTGCTGTGGCCATGGATAACTGGATCAAAACTCAATAAATTTTGCATAAAATTGCTACTTGTTCTGAGATTATAGCGATAGCCGAACGTGAAGAGAATGTGTTTGGGCAGATTCAACAGGAAAGGTCCAGCAGGAATTGCGACCGCGTCCTCGTGAACAGACGCAACTATTTAGCGCGCATACCAAGAGGTCTAAAGCCCCTTTGTGTGATTTTCATCGGCAGCGGCATCACTCAACTAGACTGCAGAGCACGGAACACTCTCCCGGCTTCAAATGTCCCGCAGTCGGTCCCGTTTTGCAACCACTACTACTGTATTGAAAATATTGGTG
>JASANF010007102.1:0-40670 GCA_030248245.1 Trissonchulus sp. WLG1_4 | reverse complement strand
CCTGATGCGCAAATTTTCAAAAAACAAGCTGCCGGAGTGGACTCGAACCACCGACTTTCCGATTAAGGATCGGACGCTCTACCATCTGAGCTAACCGGCCACTCATCAGGTTATGCAGGTATCAACTATGTAGGTATCAACTATTACCTAGGCATGAAGTTTGAAGTTACTTTGCAGTAAAAGTATGTGTCTGACCAACCACAGTGATAGCTTTGACAAAATTGAGTTAAATTTGAATTCAACACGGGAATCTTAGTTGCAATGCTCAACCAACATTGATGCTTACTGCTACGACGGTGATGCCGATTGACCATGCGGTAACAGCCTACATATAGCCTATACCTAAATTATGCATATAATTTAATGTTATGTTATAATTATGTTAGTTATGTTATGTTATGTTATGTTATAATTTTGTCTTATGTAGCCTTAGTGAACTTTATTTTATTTGTAGGTTGATTCGACATCGCTTGTTCAAACCAACTTCGTTCTATTTTAACACTAAGAATAATATGTTGTAAAATAAATACACATTTTCTACAGTCAAGTGCAATGATTTTCGCCTTAAGTGCGAGTTATCCCCGATTCGAATACGGGGCAAGCCGTTTTTAGGTTTTTAAACTTTGACTGGCGGCTTAGCTCGATCAGCTTATTTGTACTTTATTTTAATGTTTAATTAAATACAACTACTTAGAATACCTACTAATTATTCTAAAGTAGTTTTTATTGTGTCGTCTGGAATATTGATCGGTACTCGATTGACAGCCAATTTTTTACTCAACAGACGTATCCAATTTTAAGTGTTTCTAATTACTCACCGGTAAAGGTTTAGAGCAACTCAGCAGCAAATGTTTGCAGAACCCGGGATTTGAAAATCACTTTATCCACAAGTAATGGCCGCTTTTAATATTTCCTGTAGAATATTGACACTCAGGCCTCACAATATAACCATTTCTTACTCAGCAGAAGAGCTTGTTCCGGAACTGTTCGTCGGTGGCACGATTATAATACCAAGAAGACCCCTTATGATATCTTTTGAAACTAAATAAGCCGCTCCGACCTAATCCATAGCTACAATAATATCGCCTAAATTGAGCTCCAGTCCACAAATAACACTGACCAACCTCTTTTAATAGCGTTGAGTCAGCGTCCAGTGTTTTGGCAATCTGTTGTTGAATACTGTCTAGATGGGTCAGAGCTTGACTGAATTGCAAAGCTGGAATTATTACAACAAGACAACCATTAAAGCCTGATTTTAGAACCACAAGAGAAAATGTTGATGAAACAAAATGAAATGTTAATTAACGGCATGATTATGTCAGGCTTAATAGAACTGACTCTAAAGCTTGAACTAAATTCCACTTTAGTCGATCTAGTTAAATCTCAGTCTAGCCTCAGATTTCCACAAAATGTCAAGAGACAGCTGCACAATTAATATTCACTGGCGCAAGGCATGTTATAACTGATTTACGGAATTGAAGCGGTTTAAGGTAATCGTCAGCTGAACTGATTTGATGCAATCCATCCAGCTTAGTAGAAAATCCTATCTCATCATTATCGGACGGAAAGTTGACTAACATTACCACAAATCTGAACGATACCTTGTTCATGGAGGTCTTTGAGGGATCTAAGGCGCTCTACCAGTTGAGGTAGCGCTGTGCACAACTGATCCCATTTTGACATCATCTCGTAAAGCTCAGAGATCTAAAAAAATCATTGAAAGCAGTGAAATATTTAAAAGATTTTGCTTGCTGAACAAAAAAGCGGCTGCAATAATATGAATCTAGCTGAATACTAAAGCCCGGTTCATACTCGTCTTTGTCGCTATCGATTTGTCCCTAAGCAAACTCAGGGCATAACGTCGCTACGCAAAGTCACCCAGAAATAAAAAAACATTAAGACATTAAACTAAAAATTATTTGAAAAAAGTCCAAGCTCACACCAATCCTAAAAACAGACGCGAGTCCATATTATTTCTCATTTCTCTAAGAGTAAATAATGTAAATAAAAAATACTGACTTTCTTAGCCTCTGCCGAAGCGCCATTGTCGCCATTGGCCATGGCGTCCTCTTTCTGCGCGACTTGCGTCAGTTTCTGCAGCACACTGCCCAGCCTCGCCTCCACCAGATCCAGATGGTTCATGTCCAGCAGACGAACATTGTTGGCGATGGCATTCACGGCGTCCTGAAACAAGAAAATGAGCTAATAAAGCTGGTGGCGTGATTATTTCGTAATTTTGTCTACTGGGGCCTGTTGCTCAACTTCATAAGTCTTACAATTGTAAGCGCAAAATGTGGTGATTCGTTACGAATTCATCAGATCAATTCATTACGAATTACCTAATTTTGCACTTACAATTGTTACTTTATATTGTAAGACTTGTAAAATTGAGTAACCGGCTCAATGTACATTAAAGCCCGGTTCTTACTTGTCCATAAAAACATGAGGATAGTAAGTTGCAAGTATTTTTTCTAGCATTGCCAGAAAATATGTTTCGTCTAATTTCTTGTGTACGAACTGGAACTGACCCCCACATTCTTTGTGCAAAAAAAAGTTGGCTCAATTGGCCAGCAAGTTTTCTTCCAACTGATTAAGGACAGAACGATAAGGACAAGCATAAGCACTATGAACCAAGCTTTAAGGTTGAATGTTTCACTGGACTTTTATAGAAATAACTCAGGTTTAGCTAGAGGCCAGTGTGGCAAAAAAGTTAAATTATAGAATAACCACAAAATTATCAAAAGTCCTCAAAAGTTAACTAATGTTAAGGAAAACACGTTAAAAATCATCAATGTTAAAACTTTACCTGAAAACTACACTGCTAAGTGCGATAACTTTCATCAAAGTGAAAGACTTTGGGTATATTTTAGCTTTAAATAAAACTGACGTTGCCTTGCTTCAACTTCAAAACTGTGAAACTTTCTGTCAGAGTAAAACAAGTGGAGCTGGTAATTCTGTCAGTAAAACGGACACACAAATTTAGCTACTTAGCTATAAGGTGTGAACTATATTATGGCAATTTCTATTAAATACACCGTATTTCCTCATGATCGCATTTTGGCATATGCTAAGGGCCTTTTCACAAATTATATTAACTGGATTAGATTAACTAGATTAACTTTATAACTCAACGTAGAATTAACGTAATTTTATAAAATTTTGCAAGCAAATAGAAATAATATGGTTTAGTTGTTCTGCAAAGTTTCATAAACTTTCGGTAATTTAATGCTTAGTTACTGAAGTTAATCTAGTTAATCTGATCCAGTTAATATAATTTGTGAAAAGGCCCTAAGAAAGTTTGAGCTAAATCTGAGAACTCCCGGCAACTGCGCAATCCAAACGTGATTAGTCACAAACAAAAATCTCTGCCTTTAACCACTCCACTTTTTACCAATTTCTAAGGCAGTAAAAAAATAAAAAAGTTTAAAAAACATAACAACGTTAAAAAACAACAAAGGAATGGTCTAAGGATCAATCGATCAGAAGATTTCTGTGTTGATAAAGAAACTGGTATTACATACAGCGACAAGCAGAACACAATCCATGACTATAATACATAATTTTTTGTTAGATTCAACGAAATTTCAAAGTTAAAGATTAAAATTAGAGATTACATATAGTGCAATAAGAAAAAGCTACTTTTGGCAATCTTAACTACGCAACTTGAAGCTGGCACTCAGCTAATAGCAAACTTACAATCACACTTTTCCCTTTTGAATCGGCAGTTAAAGCAGCCTGCAAACATGCAATTAAGAAGCAATTATTAGCGATAATCAAATAGCTAAAGAAGCAATAAAAGAAAGCAGCCCCAACAGTAGCTTGAAAATAATTCGAAAAGCGACAATAAGTCAAGAAGTATTTCTAAACGGGGAATATAAAAATTAGATCCTAAAAGCGTTTAAGTTATATGGTTATAATGCCTCTAGTAGTTAATCCTAAGCATCCTAGTTATATTTTCAGGGTTAATTTGCTTCCATCGGTAACACACAAATATTTGAACTGGAACATCATAATATTATAAAAAAACCCAGATGTTGCCACTAGTGTTGGGATCTTTTTCGAAACGTACCCGAACCCGAACCCGAACCCGACCCATTCGTACCCGAACCACCCGAACCCGAACTTTGGCCAAATGAACTGCATGACATTACACACTTACTGTATTTGAATATAGAATGTCAAAAAAGTGTGGAGCAAATGAGTCAACAACCTTTCAAGGAATAAATACTTTTAATATTCAACGTTGAATAAAGTGATTAGTCAGCAAAAAACCGACTAAGTTTCATGCTTAATCAAATCATATTCAATTTAACCTTGTGGGTGGGATTCAAACAGCCAACTTTTGAATTAACAGTCGAACGCCCAAACCAACAGGTTAAGAGGCAACGTAGATGAGTTATGAGTTTGTCAGAATTCCCTTGCGGATTAGACGTTACGTTGCTAATACTGACAGGTAGTGTCGACCTTGCGCTGGTTAGGTTCAGGCATTTTGACGATTTTTATTTTTACCAGGGGCGTAGCCTGGATTTCGAAAAGGGGGGGGTTACACCTTGTCCACTTTTTTGCTCAATTTTTTAAACCCACTATTGCGGGGTCTGGGGGCGGCAGCCCCAAAATCCAATTATTTTTGCACTTTTTAGCGAAGTGGTGTACATAAAAAATGCAAATCTGGTCATTTAAATTAATCTCATTGTTGCGGGGGTCTGGAGGCGGCAGCCCCTAGGAAAAAAATTCGAGATTTTTTATTTTTAGGCCAAATTTGGTCAATTGGAGACATATCGGAAATTTTTTTCGGCCGGGCAATAAAAACCAAAGGGGGACCAAAAACCCTTGTGTACAATTTCTTCAGGTTCGACCAAAAAGGGGGGTCGCCTATAATTGATTATTAACACAAATTGTACCAAAAAGTGTACAACTGTTCAGCTGTGCCAGGTGTGGCGCAGAGATTATATAGTCAGAGGGGGTAAAAAAAATACGATCGGAAACATGGGGTAAAAAAAATACACCCCCCTCCAAGAAAAACCCCAACAGGTACATGCCTGTTGAATACATACAAAGGAAGCACTACTACTGCTACATTACATAAACATATTACCTAGTAATAATCTGTGTTCAGCTTACAATACGAAGCTGACAAAATCATGCACCCAAAACATGGCTCATTTTACAAGGGTCAACAAAATTTTGACAAGCTTCTCTTGTCACGGAGTCTAGTTGTTTTCCGGCACCAACTGCGCATATGGCATAGTCAGCTAGCCTTCTTTCAAACTGTGAATGGTTCTTCTCTATTGGTACTGGTTGGCGCGTACGGGAGCCATATTTTTTTTACCCCCCATTTTTGGTCAATTTGTGGGGAAAAAAGTACGGGTACTTTTAGCTTTTATGTCGTGTTTTCAAACCAAGGCACCTTCCTTTGCGGAAGAAAGTAAGCACAGGAAGGTGCTACGGCTGCCAAGTGTATTACGACCACCGACTGCTAGCAGAGCGGTTACAGCTCTTACAAGGGTGTTCAAATGATGAGCCCAGCTACATAAATACACATTACAGACGCACAGATGCCTAAGTTGCGAAGCTGATGATTATATTGGTTATTGACTCTTTAAAATACATAATCTGGGAACAATTTCTGGTACAACACGATTTGAATAGTGACAGCAATAAAGGAAATTTTAACTAATTTAAGACTATATTTAAGTATGCAAAAACTATCAAGCAGGGCGTCGCCATTAATTTCAGCGTCCGCGGTACAATCTTTACGTCAAATGATTTAGTTTACCGTAAAGAAAGAATACGTAGACGGAAAAAATTTTGAAAAAAAATTTAAAAAAAGAGTGTAGTGTAAAAAGTTGTCGTGGTGTTATTGGGGCTTCAATTTCAGTGGCCTTTCCTTTTATGTGCGAGTTTAATTAAAAAATTGAGTAAGTCTGAGTTGAGTTTCATAACTGTAGAAGCATTTTGGCCTGCGTTTCTTGGATGGGTCAGAATCGACCCGTATTTTTTTCCCCGCGACCGTATTTTTTTCCCCCAAAATGGGGGTAAAAAAATACGTTTATTTTTCGATTTATATAAAATTAGCAATGCAGAGAAAAATGTTTAATATGTGGTTTTGTAGAGCAACTCCGCGAGGTATTGTTGGAAAAAAGTTTGCCCGAGAAACTTAATCCAGGAAAACAAAAAAACCTTGTACTCATATTTTGGATTTTTTTACCCCATCTGACTATACAGTTTTGAGTTTGAATAATTTGACAAATAGATATATAAATGGTTTGTATCATATGCAATCCAGCTTGGGTTTATGTGATCATACTATAAGCGATTGATACTCGCTGTCACGATGCGCGATTGAGACGAAAACAAATTCTTATGTCATTGCCATTTCTGAAAGCTGGCGCTCACGAATTGTTTGCGCGAATAGAGTTGAATAGAGTTCAGGTCTAGGGCTGATTCAAACCTCGGTATGATTTAGAACAATTTGAGAACACACACGCACACCAACAACACGTGTGCAGCCTTGCAGCGAAGAAAGCAGCAAAAATTAAAAAATTTTGGGATTTTTTAAAAAATGTGAAGTTAGTTCTAGTATTTATTATACTAAAAAATGTTATTATATTATTATGTTATTATGTTATTATATTATATACTAAAAAATGATTATCTTTGGAAATTCTAAAAAATCTGTATAAAAATTTCGTAACTCGGTCAAAAAATTTAGGTACCCGAACCACTTTTTGCGTCCCCGAACTGACTTGTACCCGAACCCGAACCCGAACCCGAACTGAAAAAATGACCCGAACCGTACCCGAACCCGAACTTTCGTCCCAACACTGGTTGCCACATCTCTCAGAATTCACCGACTCTGTTGGAAAAAGTCCCAAACATTAAAAAATACAAAAAATAGTCGTCAATGGTTGCAACTCCGCCGGTCTTAATCTTAAATCGTATCTCTTAAATCTTGGTCCTTTTTGAGAGAATGCTCGTCTACGAGAAGCAAGTAGCAATCCATTTTAAAAAAGCAGCCATTCACTACAAAGCCATTGGCACAAGCAACATGCGAACTATATCCACAATAGTTATCCAATCAAGTTACAGTGTTGTCACAGTAAATGAGAGTTAGCTCGGCAGAAAACTGACTAAAAGCTACTAAGCAGAAAATAAGCTTAAAGTTATACACTAATTAAATAATTAGTTAATCAGGTAATATTAGTTTAATAAACAATACTATTGCAACGTTTATTGATGAAAACAAATAAATTTTGTTTTTCTACAAACATACTATAAGCATAGTCACAGACACAACTAGAGGGGTGGGGGGGGACATTGCTGTCACCGGAAAAAACAGTCAGGACCACACCCCCACTCACCGACTGCTCCCGTGCATCTCTGACTATTATGACTACATCCAACACCGTAGCATTAGTATAAGCTTAGCCAATAAGCATTAAGCGACAATACGAATTCACCTAACTTTAAAAGCTTAACATAACTTTGAGCTTATTGCAAGCTTACGAGTTTAGCAGAATCAGGCTTGACGACTTTTTCTAGTCGATCCAACCGTTGATCCAGTTTGGCAACCTAAACCAAAAACCACAAAAATATATTCAGAGCAGAGACGAGACATCAAGCCACCCACACCGACGACGTACCCTTATTAAATATATTCTTATTATTTGAACAATAGTTAATTAGCTGCTATCAATCGACTCTAGGTGGACATATATATGGTAGGTGCACGCCCACTCATACAAGACGTACACACCTCTGACTATGACATTGACTAGTCTTATCCCCCCGCCAGATTAATACCCCCCAAATGCAGTCCTAATACAATAAATAACTAAAACGGGCTAAATTTCACAAAATATCAGCAACTAGCTACTCCTAAAATTTCCCCAACTGCCCATAACATTACATAATATGTCATATAAACGACACAGTTTTTGCTTCTGCCGCATAATAACGCAGTTGCAAATTAACACCTTTTTGTCCAAATTCACAGCTAGCTCACCTTGGTGACATAATCAGCTTTGGCCTTTTCCGGATTGTAGTACAGCTCGTAAGTGACACAGTTTTTGCCACCGGCACTGGCTGGAGCGTCTTTTTTGCCACCAGAAGCTTCAGCAGATTTCAACACTTTACCGATGTCGTCCAAGACTTTTCTAAAAAAATTTATCAAAACATTAATGCTAATGCGAAATATTGAATGTAGGCGTTGTCACCAATATTCTAAAAGTCTGACCAAAAACGTTAAACACTGAGACATGTGACTTGATTACGGAGAGAACAAATTTCAGCCATCAACAGCCGTACAGCGAGTAGCTGCTAAAATCACGCCACCCGTTTGCTCGTCGCAGTTTTCACCATTTTATGGTCAAATTGTATTTCCTTCCACCCGCCACCAGGTGCATTATTGCCCAACAGTCGTAGCACGTCATTTCCTTCAAGAATCTATTGCAATGAGCGTACTGTGTTGATCTTAACTTAAAAACTTTAACCCAAAAATAAACAGTCAAAAAAACTAAAAAACACAAAGCCTATAAAAACACAAATTCGGAGCTTACTGGGCAGAGAGTTGCCCAGCCTGGGCGTATTGCTGTCCCAGAATGTCTTCCACCTGCAACTCCTTCAACTGCGATTGCAGCACAGCTATGGCCTCTGGGGTTACGGCATCATTAATTTTCTCCGCTTCTGCCTCGCTCAGCGACTCTTTCTGATAAAGCACCAAAACTAAATGCTTTTAGTGTTGCACAATTCCTTTATATTTCACTACTATGTAGTTACAATATTCTATTCAAACAAAAAAGGTGTCCTTTAAACGGCACGTTACCGCAATTTCCGAACCATAATTAAAAAAATAGTTTGCACTGAGGAGAAAAATTATAAATATAATTTGCTCATTCGATTCGCGTAAATAAACCTTTGCTTCCCTTCAGCTTACTTTAATTTGTGACACGGACTGTTCCAGTTCAGTCAGTTCCAATTGCAATCGTTTATATTTCTGCACAGGGGTCTCAGGCTCCGCTAAGCCATAGCCAACCTAAAATTTGAAATATATAAATCTGATACATATGTAATAAAACTATTCAATTAAAAAATATTAACACAATAAAAAATAATAAAATCAAAAAGTCTTTGTAAAAAGTTAAGTCGATTATAATACAGCATCAGCCAAATAGGCAAACCAACCATTTCCAACACAGTCGGTCCCGTGCCATAGCCCCCTTGTCGCCTGTCACCAATCTTCCCAGAAAAATCTGAAAAATGACCGCTAATTACTAGTCTAAACACTCTGAAATCACTTAAACTTTGTCTGAAAAATACTGACTAAATTGACCTAATTACTAAAATATGGCTGATCCCTGACGAGTAATGGATCTAGAAGCGAAGCGGCGGCGCGGTCTCGGATCCCCCCCCCCCAAGAAATCTTTGCACATCAATTTCTACACAAGGGATCCCTCTTTTGTTTTTTTAAAATCCAGCCAAAAAATGTTTGTTCTTGACAAAATGTGACTGAAAATTCCAACATAATTTTGCTGCCCCCCGCGCCCTCGAAATTTCATCTTGATCCAACATCGCACTAGTACCGCACTAGTACAAAAATCGGCCAAACAAAACATAACTTGAGCGCTATAAATTTCTACAGTTTAGCAAAAACCCACCAACAGCATCTGCCTCAAGTTTTTTTCCTTGGAAGCGCTGATGCGCAGAGGGCATATTAATGCGGACGGTTTGGATGTGCTCGCTGTCAAACTTTTCCTAAAAGCAATCAAAACAGACATATGTAGTACCATATATGGGCATGGGGGGAATTTTCACCCCCCCCCCACGGAGGCGTCTTCACACCATAGACAGGTGCGTCATCCCCCCCCCCAGAATGTTTTCAAGGTAGCTCATAAAGCAAAAATTGATGGTTCTCGAAGCAAATCCTGCCGGAAAAGTTGCTCCGCACGGTCTCACCCACCCCACACCCCCCCGCATTTGCTAGCTACTCACGTATGCATACTACCCTCAAAATTAGAGAAGCAAGTCTTTAGTCTTTATTTTCCACAGCGAATTATGTTCTCCGAGATCTCTCAAAAATTAATATTTTGTCGTACGTTTACAGTAGGTGACTCCTTTATGTCATAGGCGCCATGTTGCTAGTATATGTTGATATTCTTTTATATGGAAAAAAACTACTCCCAATTTCCAGCAAACATGGTTTGAGATTGAGACTGTTCTGTTTCAATTTTATGAGTCTGTTCTGACAATCTGGTCTGTTTAAAATCTAAATTTGAACCGGTTTTTGCGATTATCAATGCTTAAAATGGCCTAAATTGTGGCTCGCGAATTCGAACTCAGCACAATGCAATAAATAAAACGTTTAGAATCGAGGACCGAACCCCAAGACTGTGATAGATATAATAAAAAATGCACAATCAAATAGTTATTTCTGATTCTTTCCTACCTCTTCGGCGGCATGTTGATCGTCTTCTGGTAAATCGCCAGTTTCGTAAACATCCGGTTGATCAGCAGCCTAAAAAAGACAAAATTGTTCCAAGTCGAGCAGAAGTTTCAAAAAAATTACCCCCAAAAACAAAACATATGGAAATTGAACTCAAAATTTGTTAGACTAATACACAAAAAATTGTGGGTCTGTTTTGTTTGTTGTTCACCAGCGACGCCATCTGACTGTTACTAAACCTGTTATATACTTCCTACTTTCCACTCATGGCTTCCTACCCACATAATATATGCAGACATGTAGTGTGCACTCCAGTTAAAAAAATCAATACTGTGCTATTTTTATAACGTACAAATAAAATAAATATATATATATATATATATATATATATATATATATATATATATATATATATATATATATATATACAAAAAAGGAACTAAATTAAAAACATACGGTATGAATATGTAGATATCTTCAAACGAAAGCCAATTTTAAATCAGGAAATCCGTTTTAATTTTTTAGATCGCGAGAGCGAACCTTATATAAGTAGCAACATCAAAAATCAAAATGATAAAAAACTTACAGCTCATAATAAAGATAAAAACATGCTAAACAACATACGATGCCTGGTAAGCCCTCGTACTTTGGATCTGCCATTATAAACAGCTTTGGGCTAAAACGATAAAAAATATTTCCAAAAATATAAAATATAAAATTTCCAAAAATTGCTAATCCAAGCTACGGCTTCTTCTTTGGACTTAATATTTAGGCGCATGCATAGGCTCAGAAATAGGCTTAGAGCTTTGAGCTTGCAATCAGACACAGGCTTAAGCTTAGTTTCAAATGGCTTTTGTATGTTAATTGCCTGGCAAGAAGGAAAGCTACGTTTAAAGGAAATTCAAATATATATGTACAAGCCAAGCCAATACATTTAGTATTTACACAATCACACCATCACACGCAGGGGCGTAGCCAGGGGGGAACTTTGTTCTATTTAATTAAAACTGCATGTTATTGGTATCAAATGAAAGCTAAAAAACTGAACAATTTTGTGGTATATAATAACTATTTTGACCAATTTTGAATAAAAATTAAAACCTGTAAACTGACTGTAAACCTGACCAATATTGAAAAAATTTAGTGTCAAATTTTGGGATCAAGTGCAGTTGGGGGGGGGGAAACAGTGGACCTATTTTTTGGAGTAGAGCAGTGGCGTACCCAGGGGGGGGGGCTAGGGGGACATCAGCCCCCCCTTCGCGATTTCAGCCCCCCCCCTTTTTTCACTTTTTTTCCTGTGGTCTTCATTGGTTTTATGATACCGCTGAAAAAAATTTTCCGGCACGTTCCCAATTGACTAAAATTACACTGAAATTCCAAAAATTTTCCAAAGTTTTCTTTCGAGGGGATCTCGCCCCTAATTCATTGCTGCTCTAATGTGTATACATGACTTATATCTGCTATGGTGTATTAATAATGAGTAATGCTGACAACTATTATTATTGGTATTTAGTTATATATTTTGTGTGGCTTTTAATTAAAAACTGTGTGGTGGGTGGAGTGGAGGACGAACGTCTGAATCCATTTAGTAACAACAATAACGCTCACATAACAAAATCTGACTCTCGGAACAGAGTAACAGACCTCCTACAACTATGATTTTACGACAAGTGTTGCTTAGAATTGGTTTTTCAATGCAAATTTTATTTCAAAATTCTAAAAAAGCTTCAGCTTCTGGGGGCTGCCGCCCCCAGACCCCTGCAACCACTATGATTGCACGACATGTTGCGTACATAAAACTTTTTTGCAATATCAATGAAATCAGTAAAAGAAATTTTTAAAAGCTGAACTTTTTGCAGACTGCCGCGGACTGCGTGTGCGTTTTCACCCCCCCCCCCCCCCCCGGTCGTCGACCATCAGTTCAGCCCCCCCCCCCTTCGCGAAATCCTGGGCACGCTACTGGAGTAGAGCACCTTGAGTGAAGCATTTTTTGTAATAGAACCCCTACCACAAATTTGGATTTTTTGAGCTATGACCCCTTGAAAATTGCATTTTCAGTGTTTTTGGAAGTGAACGTAGGCCAAAGTTCAAAGCCAAAAATGGCTATAATCTTTGTTATTGGATAGTTTTCAGTGCGTTATGATGTTTTAAGGCATCGTCTAGGCTTAGTTGGCAGGATTTTCTAGGCTAAGCTGGCAGGATTTTTTCTGGAAATTTTAATTTTTTATTGTCTAAGCCTGAGCCTAAGCCTGATATATACTAAGCCTAAGCCCCATACTAAGCCTAAGCCTAAATTAAGGCCAAGTTTGAATTTGGTCAAAAATTGGACGTTTCTGGCGAATTTGGGAAATTTTTCGGCAGGAACCCGGTCAAACGGCCTTTGTTTTGATTTTAAAAAATTGTAAACAATTATCTGACACCATTTCGTCACGATTAGAACGGAAAAAACAAGGGCTTTGGAAAAAAATTGCGAAAACGTCCCTTACTGAGGGTTCAGATTTCGAGGGGTCGTATCTCAGAAAATCCAAAAATGAAATAGGGGTTCTTGAAGCAAAAATGCTTCCCGCAAGGTGCTCTACTAAAAAAAATAGGTCCATTATTCCCCCCCAACTGCATTTAACCCAAATTTTGAACTTTTATTACTTTCACAGACTGCGCGGAGTCATGACGCGCCCATTGATGCACAATTTGTCGGATTTGGTCAAGTATTTGCTGAGTTATAGCGAATTAACCGGACCAAAAATGCCGTTTTTCAATAGAGAAATGAAAAATGATATATACATTACGGGGATCAAGTGCAGTTGGGGGGGGGGGAAATAGTGGACCTATTTTTTGGAGTAGAGCACCTTGAGGGAAACATTTTTTGTAATAGAACCCCTATCCACAAATTTGGATTTTCTGAGTTATGACTCCTGGAAAATGGCATTTTCAGTTTTTTTGGAAGTAAAGTATAGCCAAAATTTTGAAGCCAAAAATCAATCATCATCACCCATAATTTGCGCCTAACTAAGAGCTACATTACAGCAATTTTGGTTACATTCCTTTCCAGGTTCTCTCCTCCTTTTGTGTGAGTGTGGGACCATGTCTTCTTAAAATACTGTAAAATTTTGACCTGTCCTAGACGCATTTTGTCCTTGTTCTCGCCAGAAAATTTTTGACACTGTTTGGCCGAATTTATTTAAAAATTGCTCCGATTGTATTGAAATTACCATGTTCCGCTAAAATACACACAGGAAAACCAGGAATCTGAATTTTCTGTAAAATTTTTTCGGTTACGGATTTTTCAGATGTTTTTTACCCTTTCCATTCAGAGACATTTTACAGACTTTCAGAGGAATTTCAGATAAATTTCAGAGAAGTTCAGGGGAAATTCAGATAATTTCACCCAGAATTCAGAGACTCTGAATTTTCTCTGAAAAAAATGTTACTGGCTTCAGTGGCGTACCCAGGGGGGGGCTAGGGGGACATCAGCCCCCCCCCTTCGCGATTTTAGCCCCCCCCCCTTCGCGATTTCAGCCCCCCCCTTTTTTTCACTTTTTTTTCCTGTGGTCTTCTTTGGTTTTATGACACCGCTCGAAAAAAAAATTTTCCGGCACGTTCCCAATTGACTAAAATTACACTAATTTCAAAAATTTTCCAAAATTTTCTTTCGAGAGGATGGATCTCGCCCCTAATTCATTACTGCGCTAATGTATATACACGACTTATATCTGCTATGGTGTATTAATAATGAGTAATGCTGACAACTATTATTGGTATTTAGTTATATATTTTGTGTGGCTTTTAATTAAAAACCGTGTGGTGGGTGGAGTGGAGGACGAACGTCTAAGGACAGCCCTTGTCACCCATGGTTTTTCTTCAATTTTTTCCTGTATACAACGTATTTTTCAGATTTGCTAGTCCCCCCATGGGCCGATTTTTCGTGCTTTTTTTATCTAAATGTGTGACTGTTAATCTAAATGACAAGTGTTGCTTAGAATTGGTTTTTCTATGCAATTATTATTTCAAAATTCTAAAAATACTCAAGCTTCTGGGGCCGTATTCTCAAAATTACCTGCAGGTAAAGTTAGGCTAACTTTACCCACAGGTAAGGTGAAGGTAAAGTTAATTCTGTGGGTAAAGGTAAAGTTAAAATTGAAAACAAGGTTAACATCGACGGTTGAGGTTCAAAATTTGCACAATACATTAACTTTAGCTGCGGAACAAGATAAAGTACTTTACTGGCCCGAATATTAAAGCTAACCATTGCTATCACGTTGGCTTTAGTCATTGTCTGAGAATACGAGTTTACCTTCACCTTACCTGTGGGTAAAGTTAGCCTAACTTTACCTGCAGGTAATTTTGAGAATACGGCCCCTGGGGGGGCGCTGCCAAACCCAGACCCCTGCAACCACTCTTTTTTTACGACCAGTGTTGCTTAGAATTGCTTTTTCAATGCAAATTTTATTTCAAAATTCTAAAAAAGCTTCAGCTTCTGGGGGCTGCCGCCCCCAGACCCCTGCAATCACTATGATTTCACAACAAGTGTTGCTTAGAATTGCTTTTTCAATGCAAATTTTATTTCAAAATTCTAAAAAAGCTTCAGCTTCTGGGGGCTTCCGCCCCCAGACCCCTGCAACCACTATGATTTCACAACAAGTGATGCTTAGAATTGCTTTTTCAATGCAAATTTTATTTCAAAATTTTGAAAATGACCCAGCTTCTGGGGGCTACCGCCCCCAGACCCCTGCAACCACTATATGTATATGAATTCACGACAACTGTTGCTTAGAAATGGTTTTTCGATGCAAATTTTATTTCAAAATTCTAAAAAAGCTCCAGCTTCTGGGGGCTGCCGTCCCCAGACCCCTGCAACCACTATGATTGCACGACATGTTGCGTATATAAAACTTTTGCAATATCAATGAAATCAGTAGAAAAATTTTAAAAAGCTGAACTTTCTGCAGACTGCCGTGGAGTGCGTGTGCGTTTTCACCCCCCCCCCCCCCCGGTCGTCGACCATCAGTTCAGCCCCCCCTTCGCGAAATCCTGGGTACGCTACTTACTGACTGGCTTTTCAGATAAATTTCAGATACTTTTTACAAGAATTTCAAATAAAATTTACCTGATATTTACAGATGTGAAAAACATGTGAATTTTCTCCGAAACTCGTGTAAAAAGTATCTGAAATTGATCTAAAAAGCCAGTAACATTTTTTTCAGATAAAATTCAGAGTCTCTGAATTCTGGGTGAAATTCTCTGGATTTCCCCTGAACTTTTCTGAAATTTATCTGAATTTCCTTTGAAAGTCTGTAAAATGTCTCTGAATGGAAAGGGTGAAAACATCTGAAAAATCCGTAACCGAAAAAATTTTACAGAAAATTCAGATTTCCTGGTTTTGTTAGAAACACCCAAGATAGAAAATGTTTTTACGCGGCGGCCTCAAAAATTTGACCTGAGCGCCGTGACGCTCTTTCATTCTTTGTCTCCGGCGTGACACCCCTGTGAGTGGGGCCCACAGGAAAAATTTTTTTCAAAAAGTAACTGAAATGTGACGGAAATCTCAAAAGTCCATTTCCTTCATGTTTCGGTTTTATTTCTTGAAGGGGCGCCCCTTCAATCCCCTGGGACTAAATTTTAGTTGGGAGTAAACAAGTCTTCCTTCTCATCTACCAAACTACATAGTGGCCCGAATTCACATACTAAGAGTTATTCACATACTAACGCTAAGCGTTTGCTAAGTGTTAGCGCTTAATTTGTACTAAACTGTTATTCACAAAATAAACGCTTAAAAATTAGTGTTATACTAAACTTAGCGTTTAGCAACTTTTGTGCTTAGTTTTGGCTTTGGCTTGGAGTGCGCTCCCTGATTGATGTGGATCCGGAATTCGTTATTTATCGGCATATCCATTTGGTAAAATGCAAAATCAGCTCTACATGTTTCAGGGGGCATATCGTGAAAAATATAAATTTTCAAATAGAAGTTCTTGGAGAAAAATTACTTCGATTAAGATGCTCTACTCAAAAATGTAAAAAAACGAATTTGGACAACAAAGTGCATTTTTTATTTTTTGCGATTAAACAAGCAACATGGATCGAATTGGTCGGAAAATGTTACTAATATATCCTAAATTGCATGCCCTTCCTTCCCATGGCGGCCAAGAACCTCCCCCACTCTCCCCACCCCTACGCCACACCATCCACTAACTAAGCGCTTAGCGCTTAGGGAGCTCCCGAGGTCCCTTGAACTTAAGCGCTTAATTCTAAGCCAAACACTAAATTTTGAGTATGTGAATACAAAATTGAAACGCTAAGTTAAGCGTTAAGGCCGATTCACACGCTGCGATTTTACTGCGATTTTGCCGCAGCGTTTTTGCCGCTGCGGCAAAACGCAGGTTGCCGCAAGCAAAACGCAATGTCTGAACAGACGCAGCGTTTTTAGTGCGGAATGCCTGCGTCTTAAATTTGCCGCAGCGTTTTAAACGCCAGACTGCAATTCGACCTGCGATTTCATTGCGTTTTGATGCTGCGGACGTGTTGGCATAAACAAGTTTTGCGGACCAATTGGTCATTTTTTTGAAACAGTAAAGACGCAGCAAACTGACCTGCGAGACGCACTAAGGCCGCAAAGCTTGTTCAGACGGTGCGTTTCGCTTGCGACACCCTGCGGCTTGCGTTTTGCGTCAAAATCGCAGCGGCAAAAACGCACCGTGTGAATCGGCCTTTAGTGTTTGCTAAGTTTGGCAAATGAAGTTAGCGGGATCATGTGAAAAATTTTTAGGAGCAAGCCAAGCCAATAAGCCAAACTACACAACAGGAGAATGGAAATTTAACAGTTTTGGCCACTTTTCTAAGCGCATGCGCAGCGCATAAACACAAAAATGAACATGAATAAACTTTTGCAAATTTTCTAGACCCAAAATTAAAATTTTTCAAATTGCTTATATTTTTGCGCAGATATAGAACCCGAAAGTTGAGTGTGAATAGACACTTTTTACTTTGAAACCGTATATTTCATTTAATAATCGACAAATCATAAAATCGTGCATTTTGGGTCTAGATAATTCACTTTTAATTATTTTTGCCATTTTTCGCATGTTTTTGTTCCTTAAACTTTTCAAAAAGTGGCCAGATTTGAAAGTGCTCAAAAAAGCCAAATTGGTCTACTTTTAACACGTGCCATACAAATCATCCTTACAGTTGTACAATAAGACTTTGTTTAAATGTAGAAGAAAAGTAGCGCTTTCTAACGATATAAAAAATATGCGCTAAAGTTAATTAATTATTGAAAACTAGCCTGTTGAAAAACACTGCACATTCGTTACTACCACCTTATAAACACTAAGTATGTGAATAACACTTAGCGCTTATAAGCGCTAACACTAAGTGTAAACACTAAGTTTAAGCGTTACACTTAGTATGTGAATACGGGCCATTGTGTCACCGAAGAGTTCTCAGGAGTAGTAGTAGTATAGTTTCACACATTTTTTTGATGTTTTGCTAAACTCATACTAATTGGAAATTACAGTTAAGTATGTGAAGCCATCACTTGTCATAAAAAAGTTGACAAGCCAAACACTAATACTAAAGAATAAAATATAACAATCACACAACTGGGGCCGCATTCTCAAAATTACCTCCAGATAAATTTAGGCTAACTTTACCCACAGGTAAGGTGAAGGTAAAGTTAATTCTGTGGGTAAAGGTAAAGTTAAAATTGAAAACAAGGTTAACGTCGACGGTTGAGGTTAAAAATTTGCACAATACATTAACTTTAGCTGCGAAACAAGATAAAGCACTTTTCAGGACCGAATCTTTAGGGTAACCTTAGCTATTACATTGGCTTTAAGCATTGTTTGAGAATACGACTTTACCTTCACTTTACCTGTGGGTAAAGTTAGCCTAACTTTACCTGCAGGTAATTTTGAGAATACGGCCCCAGACTTGAAAGATAACATGAAATTAGAAACTTAATCATAAACATACATTTTTGTGTGTGTACTGTGTTTACTGATAAACCAAAGTGTGTACTGTGTTCACTGATAAACTATACAACCACGGTAAAGTTGTTTTCGGAAAAATTTGACAGAATCTCACTGTTTGGTTTCAAATTATTGTGAAATAAAAACTTCCGAAAACAATTTCCTGTCAAAAATATAAACCAAAGGGGGAACAACAGAAAAATTTTTCACAAATTTGAAAAACCGGGACCGGGTACAAACCGAGACTTTTCGACTACCGAGATCGCGACCGAGACCGAGACTGGGCTAGTCTCCAGTTTTGACCGAGACTGAGACAAACTTCCATCCCTACCCCATACTAAGCCTAAGCCCTAAGCCCTAAGCCAAAGCCCAAACCTATATTAAGGTGGTAGTAACGAATGTGCAGTGTTTTTCAACAGGCTAGTATTCAATAATTAATTAACTTTAGAGCACATTTTTAGTATCGTTAGAAAGCGCTACTTTTCTTCTACATTTAAGCATAGTTTTATTGTACAACTGTAAAGATGATTTGTATGTATGGCACATGTTAAAATTAGACCAATTTGGCTTTTTTGAGCACTTTCAAATCTGGCCACTTTTTGAAGAGTTTAATGAACAAAAACATGCGAAAAAAGGACACAAATACTTAAAAGTGAATTATCTAGACCCAAAATGCACGATTTTATGATTTGTCAATTATCAATTGAAATATAAGTATTCAAAGTAAAAAGTGTCTATTCACACGCACATTTCAGGTTCTATATCTACGCAAAAATAAAAGCAATTTTAAAAATTTTCATTTTGGGTCTAGAAAATTTGCAAAAATTTATTCATGTTCATTTTTGTGATTATGCGCTGAGCATGCGCTTAGAAAAGTGACCAGAACTGTTAATTTGCCATTCTCCTGTTGTGTACTTTGGCTTGTTGGCTTGGCTTGCTGATAAAAATGTTTCACATGATCCCGCTAACTTCATTTGCCATTATGTGTATATGAGTCAATATTTTGCAGACTTTATTCTTAAAAAATACAGTTTGAATCAACTAATTTTTTTCAAAAATTTAAAAAAACTGCACATTCGTTAGTACCACCTTAAGACCAAGGTTAGATTTGGTCAAAAATTCTGGTGAATTTGGCCAAGTTTTCGAATGTAACGGCGTCAGGGTGCCTTTGTTTTGATTCTGAAAAATTGTAAACATTATTTCTACTCCATTTAAACACATTTTGAACTTGGAAAAAACACGGGTTTTCGAAAAAAATAGCGAAAACGTCCATCACGGAGGGTTCAGTTTTCGGGGGGTATTATTTCGGGTTTTTTATCTCAGAAAATCCAAAAAATGAAATAGGGGTTCTTGAAGCAAAAATGCTTCCCCAAGGTGCTCTACTCAAAAAATAGGTCCACTATTCCCCCCAACTGCATTTAACCCCATTATGGGGGTTATCTCAAACGACTAAGTTGCTATGAAGCAATGATTTTCGATACATACACTTTTTGGATCAAGGTGCAGTTGGGGGGGGGGAAATAGTGGACCTCTGTTTTGGAGTAGAGCACCTTGAGGGAAGCATTTTTTTAACATAACCCCTATCCACAAATGTGGATTTTCTGAGCTATGACCCCTTGAAAATTGCATTTTCAGTGTTTTTGGAAGTGAACGTAGGCCAAGTTCGAAGCCAAAAATGGCTATAATCTTTGTTTTTGGATAGTTTTGAGTGCGTTATGATGTTTTAAGTATCCGGAACCACAGCGCTGACTTTACTTCGCTTTGCGGTGCCATCTCGCTGGGGTTATTCAATCATCTTGCAAGATATATTGTTGGTTAACTTTCGCTGCATTCTTATATCGCACTTTGTCACGCTCCGATCGGGTTTTACGGTATTTACGCCATAGTAAACGTTTGGCATTGTATGATCTTTTGTTAAAAGTGAAAAACTCAATTTGGAATTGTTTCTGATTTTCTTTTTCGGAACAAAAGTATACACAGCGTTGTCTATAATATTTAAAAAAGTTGGCCACAGCTCTTCCACAGAGTTAAAATTAGGGGTGTTTCAGTTAACTGATAACTGATAACTGTTTTAAAAATGTTATCAGTTAAAGTTAACTGATAACTTAACTGATTTAATTTCTGGGAGTTAACTTTAACTTTAACTGAAATTATTTTTAGCCTTAACTTTGACTGATAACTTAACTGATTTGGACTCCAAAACTGATTTAAATCAGTTACATAGGCAGGAAATTTCAACTTTAAACTAAATTTGCCTTGCGCTCAGCCTTGGCCGGAGTATTAGACTTTGAAACTTTTCTGTTAACAAGCACCAAACCGGCTGTATTAAAACAACTGTAACTTCCTTAATAATAAATGTTTTGGCGAGATTTTGCTATTTTTGAAATCTACACACCTAGACAAAGCGTTTCCAGGTATCGCTGGGTTTCTAGCACGTCTGTGGGCTGAGAAATCTAAGGTTAAAGTTCGGACAAAATTTCATTTTTGACTGTCAAGTTTCTACAGTACTGTGCAAAAACAAAGTTCCCTGTTCGTCGGCGTACGACGAGCTTCGTCGTTCGCGAAAAGTGACGAACGGTGGCCGGAAAGTGACTGAAGTATTAAGGAACGCAGCAACTTTTAATCTACAGTATATAACACAGAATCAGACCACACATATAAGTCAGGTAGTAAAAACCAGCTTCCTATTAAGTTGCTTGTATGCTTAAGTTAATCCCATAACATCTCCCCTTTCAAGTCCATTGTTAATAACAAATGTTTGTAATTGATTTATTTCGTGTGACGTAGTGTCCACTGAGTGTTTCGCGATGAGTTGGTTAGTGATAATTATCTTCCAGTTTTTTAGGATCTGTATCCAACATTAACAAAACCTCTATCTGCCAGGTAAACTAATGGTGGACGACGGATCCTAGTTGGATAACGACGTAAATCTTCAGGCACTATTCCTGCCACCGGCCGATTTGGGATTGTCCCAGTTTGAGAATGACGAAGTTGGATAGTTGCAAATTCATCACCTTCTTTGGTTGGACTAGTAGTGTAATCACGGATTTCATCATGCCGTCGTCGAACTTGGTCCCAGTGTCTTCTAACTATGTAGGTTTCGTTGATTCCACTAAGTTTAATGTCAACTATTCTATTTCCTTGTACTTTTGTGACAACACCATTTTCCCATTTTCCGTTTGTGTCATTCCCGCGATATAGTTTAGTCCATACTGCTTGTCCAGGAACAAATCGAATTGTGACCTCTTTATCTGGGTCTGGGTCGTTAGCCGATTTCCAGTGATCAAATTTGTTTTCTAAATTCCGACCAAACATTGCTTGGGATGGAGTTGTACCGGTGTCATTTGGCGTTGTTCTGTATCCGAGTAAAAATTTTGAAACGCTTTCACTCAATTCCGATAGTGACATTACTTGGGTTTTTCCAATAGCATGCTTGAAGGTACGAACAAAACGCTCCGCCAAGCCATTGGATTCTGGGTGTCTAGGGGGTGAAAAGACATGTTGAATATCTAATTCACAACAAAACTTTGCAAACTCGGTAGATTTAAAGGCGGGGCCATTATCAGTGACGATCACTTTCGGAATTCCTGTTTGCGCAAAAATTGACCACAGGGCAGTTGTTGTTCCTTTAGTAGTTACATATGTTTCTAACTGGCTTAACATTTATCCACCGAGAAAAACTGTCAACAACCAGTAACCAATAAAAGCCGTGAAAAGGACCCAAGTGATCTAAGTGAACTCGTTTCCAGGGCTTATCCTCTTGTGGCCACGATTTTAATGTTTTTCGTGGCTTTTCTTGTTCTAATTGACAAAAACTACATTTAGCCACAAATTCATTTACAGTTTTTGTTAGCCGCGGCCACCAAACATACTGTCTGCAACGAGCAAGCATTCTATTCATCCCCGGATGTCCCCAATGGAGATCTTTTAGAACCTTTTGCTGCAGGGCCTGTGGGATTACAATACGGTTTTGCCATAACAGCAATTGATTAATCCACGTCATGTCAAATCTTTTCGGGAAAAATTCTGGAAACTCTAATGGCCCAGATTTGGGCCACCCGTCAGTGCAATATTTACGAATTTTCATCAAGGCGTCGTCCGCAAGTGTGGCTTTTTGCAATTTTTTCAGCGTAACTGCAACTGGCAGTTCTGTTAACCATTCAGCCGTATGGCTTGAACTTCAATGCTTGTGCTGTCATCGGCATCTGTTCCATTTGGTAATCGAGATAAGCCATCGGCGTTTGAGTGCTCTTTTGTGTTTCGATATTCAATAGAATATGTGAACGACATCAACGACAGTGCCCATCTCTGTAATCTGTTAATTGTAGCAACCGGTAAGGCTTTGCTGGGATGCAGTAGTGTCAGCAGTGGCTTATGATCAGTCTGTAATAAAAATTCGCGTCCGATTAAGTACATGTAGAATCTTTTGATGCCAAACACAATAGCATACGCTTCTTTTTCTAACTGTGAATACAGTTGCTGTGTTTTGTTTAGTATCTTCGATGCGAATGCTATCGGTCTTTCCGTGCCATCAGGGTACCGGTGACTAATTACCGCACCTATGCCCGTTGAAGAAGCATCGCATGCTAAAACTAGAGGCATATCGGGATCGTAATGGACTAAAATGTTGTCTGACGACAAGCAGTCTCGGAGGTTTATAAAAGACTGTTCACATTCTTGAGACCAGTTCCACTGAGATGACTTCGACAATAGTTTGTATAGAGGTGAACATATTTGAGAAAACCCACATATGTACTTGCTATAATAAGTTACCATCCTAATAAAACTTTGAAGCTGACTCACATTTGTAGGTCTTGGCATTTTTAAAATAGCTTCTACTTTCGAATATATGGGCGTTATACCAGCAGAGGAAACTCTATGGCCGACCATATCCACTTCTTTCATAAAAAATTGACATTTTCGCCAATCTAAGCGGCCGTTATGTTGCTTGAATCGATCAAACACACGTTCTAAATTATCAAAATGTTCTTCTGTAGTTTTGCCAGTTATGATGATGTCATCAAGGAACCATGAAACGCCTGGTATTCCGTGCAATAATTGGTCCATTTTTCTTTGAAATATAGCTGGGGCCGAGGAAACACCCATTGGCAGCCTATTATAGCGCAAGAGTCCCAATGGTGTATTAATAACTCATAAATTTTGGCTGTCTTTGTCTAGTTTGACTTGATAGTATGCCCGACTCATGTCTAACTTGGAAAATAGAGTCCCCCCGTTCAAGTTTGCTGACATTCACTCATTCAGGTGTGGTTGTTTGTTTTTGTTTGTGTTTTTTTTTTTTTTTTTTATTATTTTTTTTTTGTTGTGGGATTTTGTTTTGTTTTTTTTTTGTCGTTGTTTTCTCCAAATTTATATTTATTCTTTCTTTTTTTTGTTTTTGTTTTTTTTTTTTCTTTTACTACTATACTTGTTCTTCTATTTTTATTTTTCTTACTTGGTGTATTTCTTTTTTTTTTTTTTATTTCTTTTTTTATTTTTTTTTTTTTTCTTTATTTTTTTATTGTAGCTCTCTTTTTTCATATTATATTTTTTTTTTTCTTTTTTTCCTGGATTTTCAGTTATGCTTTGAATATTTTTTTTTTTTTTGTTTGCTATTTTTTTTATTTATTTCATTTTTCCATTCTTTTTTTCTTTTCTTTCTTTTCTTCCCTTTTGCTATTTTTGCATATCGATGGTTTTTTTTGCCGTCTTCGTGCATTTTGTCATTTTTTTTTGTGTGTTTGTTTTTTTTTTTTTTTTTTTAGTGTTTATTCTTTCGTTTCTCTTGTTATTTGCTTCTTTGCCCCTTTGTAGTTTCCCCTTTTCTTTATCTTGGTCTGTTTTTGTTGCTTTTTGGGCCGCTTTTCCTGTTGCTCGCTCTGTGTAGATTTTATTCCTCTTTTATTTAGGTCCTGTGACTATATATTTAAATATTTTTCTCATAATCACTTCCATTTCATTTGTTTTGTCACCAATTGCTGATATTAAATAAGCGCACTTTTTCGAATCATCTTCAATATCTTTGATCATAACCATAACAATGACGAACAAAAAATTTTCAATTTTTCACTTTTTTACACTAAAAATGTGTTTTGGGGCACTTTTTAAAAAATTTTTGAAAAAATTTTTTGTTCGTCACTTTCCGGCCACCGTTCGTCACTTTTGGCAAACGACGAAGCTCGTCGTACGCCGACGAACAGGGTACTTTTTTTGCACAGTACTGTAACTGATTTTATTTTCAGTTAGGCGTCAAAACTGATTTTATTTGCAGAAGCGTCAAAACTGATTTTATTTCCAGTTAAGCGCATGACTGATAATAAATTTCAGTTCAGCGTGTAACTGATTTGAGGAATTTCAGTGTTCTGCTGTGGGAATGTTACGTGAAATACTGATGCTAGACATATCACATACCGGCCGTAGTGTTTCCGTTGAATGTGCACGTTTCATTTTTGTTGATGCATTTTAACCACAGATGGCATATATTATATGTAATGAAAGGAATATGACACCCTTTTCTCAGTTTTGTTGTGCGGTTGATGCATTGCATACTATTAGCGGCAAAAATACAGAACCCAAACTGGACACGTGGGGTCAATCCAAAAGGTTCCAGGAAAAATTATTAACCATCACCTAATCTGATCGTGGCAAACTTTTGTTTACGCCACAATGTGAAATTACGGTGCCGAAATTAAGTCGTTACTTATATATCAAGTTATCGCTATCACGGCAAACCTGATTTGTTGTGGGCTGAGGCCACTTTGAGGGTATTTGGATATTTGAAAAATTACGTGCCCTAGCACGAGTAGCACCAATAATTTTGAACTCTCGTTGAAATCTGGTTCTGAGGTGTTCATTAAGGTAGCGCTCAGCAACAAAACTCATGTTTGGCGCTCAGCTCATGCAATTAATAGAAATACCACTTTAATTGTATATCAAAGAGACATCAAAAAAACCTATTTACAATACAGTTCAGCCCTTTAATGTGAATGTGTCAAATTTTATGACCATGTCGAATTTCCTATTCACACTAATTTTGTTTTTGACATAGCTCAGCGAAACTTCAACTAATTTTGATGATCTTGGTATCAATAGAAATATCTCTCAAAAATCTAGACGTGATTGATCTTCGATTTTTCATTTTTATTTTTGATTTTGCAAAAAATCGATTTTTTAAAAATCAGTCGTGTTTGAGCGACTACAAAAAGTGCTGCGGGCTAAAATTTGAAAATCGAAAAACTTTCACGTCTGCATTTATATTCTTTCTTTCATTGTGCAAATTTTCAACTCAATCGCAAACGTCAGCTGGGACCCAGGTCCAAAAAAAGTAGTCGATTTCGCTACGCAAAAATGTAAGGTTTGCCCACACGTTTCACTTTTTCAAAAATTAGACCTTTCCTAGGACTGCATATTTCCGTTGAAAAAGTTACAAAAAGCCATAGTCAATTTTTTAAGAAATTAAATCAAAAATTTTACATTTTCGAAGATTTATCAGCTTTGTAGGTTTTCCATTTTGGATTTACTATTTTCACGGCTAAATAACTTCGCAAAACTTCAACGTATTCTTAAGTTTAATACATCAATTTAAAGCTAAGAAACCGCATATTTCAATGATATGAGTAATCGTTTTATATGGATACAAAAAATTTTTTGCTACGGCTACAAAATTGTCCAAAAAATTTTAAAATTTTTTTTTATCACAATATGCACATCAAATGAAAGCTATTTTCATTTTGAACAACTTTCCTTCAAGACATTATGGTCAAAAATGTCGCTGAAAAAAATTAAACGCCAAAGTCGGTTCCCCTGAGCGCCACCTTAACCAGCTTTTAAAAAATAATTGAATATTGATAAGCAAATTTTCGTAAAGTTGCAGCGCAGTAGAAATTGGCCCGGGCTGGTACCTACCTGTAGAAATCAAAGTAGCACATATGTACATGTTAATAAAAGTGATCACAACTGTTATAAATCTAATTTATAAACATTAATATAATTTAAAAACTTTAACAAAACCTAAAAAAGCGAATTCTGAGTGAAAAATTTGGATTTGAACTTTTCCAAAATTTTACCATGTAACTGAAATTAAAATCAGTTAAAGTTATCAGTTATCAGTTAAGTTAACTTAACTGATAACTTAACTGATTTAATTTTGCTTAAGTGATAACTTAACGGATTTAATTTTCTCGCAAATAACTTAACTGATAATTTAACTGATTTAAAATTCTGTAACTTAAACATCCCTAGTTAGAATCCGGCATTAAGCCGGCCCAATCTATACTAGCTAAAAAATTACACATACTGTCAACATCAGTAGAGTTATAATCTAGATTAGCTTTAACCCCAGAACTTTGTTTTTGAGAAAAACCATTCAGATCGAAAAAAATTTTGTTATGATCACTGGGTGAAAAAGGTGAACCGACTCTTAAGCAAAAAATCAAGTGAGGGTCGTTTGTCAAAACTAGATTAAGTATATTTGTACATCGGGTGGGTTCAGTAACTTTTTGGTAACAAGTCAAACCACTAAAAACGTCAAAAAACTTAGCGCTCGCACGATCAGAGTACAAGCTCGGTAAATTAAAATCTCCAACAATTAGGAAATTACTTTCCAATGTTTCAGCTCGTAGTTCAGTGATAAGTTTCTGGTCAGAGTCCACTGGGCATTGTGGTGAACGGTAAATAATACCTAATTTCAATTTGCAATTGTTGGCAAGAATTGACAGCCATAGAGTTTCAATATAACCATCAAAACAAGATTTTTTGAGTAAACGAATAGTGACGTTTTTCTTGGCAAAAGCTGCGACACCACCATGACCCCTGCTAAGTCTATCAGAACGAAATACATAATAACTAGGAGCTATAGAAAAAATAGCATCATCAACATTAGGGGTAAGCCATGTTTTGGTGATCAAAACAAAATCAGGAAAACGAGAAATATTCGTGATTTCAAAACTTAAATCAGTAAATTTCTTAACTAAACATTGTGAATTAAATACAAAAACTTGAGAGGGGGACCATCCTTTTTTTGGTCGTCAGACAGTGGATAGTAGAGTTGGTGACCGGCCGTGAAAGCCGCCAGCCGGCTCCGGCCGGCGGCCGGGCCGGCGGAGAAGTGCGGCC
Organism: Trissonchulus sp. WLG1_4; assembly: GCA_030248245.1. Lineage (NCBI taxonomy): Eukaryota > Metazoa > Nematoda > Enoplea > Enoplida > Ironidae > Trissonchulus > Trissonchulus sp. WLG1_4. The sequence goes on along the minus strand of JASANF010007102.1, from coordinate 13,157 downwards.
GGCCGGCCGGTCGCCAGCCGGCCGAGCCGGTCTTGACCGGCCGGCCGGCCGGCTCATTGAAAGTCGGCCGGCCGGCCGGAGTGGCCGAATTTTTGGACAAAACCAGTTTATCCAATTTTAGAGTGTCACTATGACATAACTTAGCCTGCCAGGTTATTATGCCGGTTAAATTTTGTCAGTCGGTTGAATCGGCGACTATCGGGCTGGCCGGCGGCCGGCCGGCCGAAAATTCCGTCCGGTCACAAACACTAGTGGATAGGTGACCCTATTAGTTGGATGGTCCTATTTCATTGTTATGAATTTTTACTCTCTCTCGCCGTTAGATCGACGACGATGCAGTTCAGCTTGTAGTGCACGATTCGCAACCCGTTGCTGGTAGGTTAGATCCGGTCGGACCCAGGACTTGGCAATGGCGGCATTGCCAATTTAGCACTTAGCATCATGATAGTCCGTGAGAAACTTATATCTGGAGTTAGAATCAAGAAAACGGACTTTCATGATGCGGTTTTTGCCGTCCTGGGGCTTCCGGTCTCTAAAAATATCGTGCACACTAGAGCTAGGTATGCCAATAAAACCACAAGCAGTGTCAATAAACTGGCAATCCTGCTCGGCAGAGGTTTCTGTCAAGCCAAGCACAGCAAGGTTCAGTTTCTTATGCTCAAGCTCGCTAATTTTCCGGCGGCCTCTCGAGCCATGTCGACCATTTTAGGCAAGGCAGTCTCCAGAACTTTATTCACCACCGCAGTCACCAGTTCGCTGAAGTCGTGGGCAGGTGTCTTCTGCGATTGGGACGCCAGTTTGGGAGCAGTAATACGAGCCTCCAGGTTAGCGACAGTGGATTTGCAGACGGGACCAGACCAGATGGAATCAGTTTCGCAAATGCTATATATCCAGCGTCATTGAAACCCGCACAACGGTAGTGGTAACTTTGAGCACAGAGCGTGCAGGTTATAGACCAGTCATTCGTACCGATCGTAGAAGTGCACGTTGAGCAAGCTTTAGAGCTTTTCGGGGTCTGGCATGAAATTGCTTTGGAAGTCCCACGGCTCGAATGTTTTTTTTCCATTTCAAATGGGTTAAAATCACGCCTTGGCTTAACTACCGACGCCCACCTTCTCATCAGCTAAGAGTTCTGTCCAGGATACCCACTTGCTGGGTTTATTTACCATTGTTGAACTTTTAAGGTGAACTGTTCAACTTAAGATAAACTTTTAAACTTAGAGTGGACTGTTCGGACTTTCAAATAAATTATTTTAAGTGGACTGTTTACATTAGCATTTTATTTGCTTACGTACTTCTACTAGTAACCACCTACATACGTACATTTACCTATGTACACACTGGCCAACCCTATGAATTGTACATGGCCATTGGCCAACCGTATAAACACGTGGCCAACCCATCCCCCTAGTGGTACCTATTCATCATATGTGAATGCGGCCTACATGCTTACGTGATGAGCCTCGCAGAAAAAAAGGCCCGTGCTAAGTTGACAGGATTTTTTCCGAAAACTTCAATTTTGTAGTTTCTAAAAATAAGCCTAAATCTATGCCTAAGCCACACTCTAAACCTAAGCTTTATGCTTAAACCCGAGCCTAGGTTTAGTTAGTTTGAATTTGGTCGAAAATGTGGCCAATTTTTTGTTAGGAACTAGGTCAAAGTGACTGTGTTTTGATTCTAAGAAATTGTAAACAATATTCTGACTCCATTTAAACATGTGTGGTGTAGACCAGAAAAAACACGTGTTTTTTTTAAAATACCAAAGCGTCCATCACTGAAGGCATGTGGAAGGTCGTATCTCAGAAAATTCAGAAAATCAAGTAGGGGTTCTTTAAGTAAAAAGATGCGTTATTGACAACTCAAGCCCCCGAAACGTCGAGACAAGCCCCCCTAAAGTTTTGAAAATTCCGGGACAAGCTTTTTCCAGACCGAGACTCCGTGTACATGTATGCTGGCTGATTGTGACACCATTTAAACGCGCTTAAATCATGGGTTTCGGAAAAAATGCAACAATGTCCCTCACTGAAGACTCAGATTTCGTAGGTTCATATCTAAGAAAATCCAAAAATTGAAGTAGGGGTTCTTTACTTGTTTAAGGTGGTACTAACGAGTGTGCAGTGTCTTTTAAATTTTTGAAAAAATTTAGTTGATTCAAACTGTATTTTTTGAAATTAATGACTCTAAAAATTGATTCATATACACAAAAGGGCAACTGAAGTTTCCGCAATCGTGTGAACAATTTTTAGGAACAAGTCAAGCCAACAAGCCAATACACAGTTCTGGCCACTTTTTGCGAATAAAGTTTCAGCGCATAAACACAAAAATGAACATGAATAAACTTTTGCAAAGTTTCTAGACGCAAAATGAAAATGTTTTAAATTGCTTATATATATTTTTGCTCAGATATAGAGCCTGAAATTTGCGTGTGAATAGACACTTTTTACTTTGAAAGCATATTTTATTTAATAATTGACAAATCATAAAGTCGTGCATTTGGGCTCTAGGTCTAGATAATTCCCTTTTAAATATTTGTGCCATTTCTCGCATGTTTTTGTTTGTTTTGTTTTTGAAAAAAGTTAAATTTATCCACATTTAACACGTGCCATACAAATCATCTTTACAGTTGTACAATAAAACTTTATTTAAGGGAGCGCTCCGGGAATCAAAGATTTGGGCCGTATTTTTTAAAAACAGCCAAAATGACCTATCATTCTTGAAGGAAAGTTGCCCAAAATACTATTTCTGATGTTTTGACGTGCATATCTCCATAGCAAAAAATTTGGAAAAAATTGGACATTTTACTGATCTTATTCGACTTTTGCACAAATTCAGCAAGTAAGCCAGTGCATCAACGCTTTTTGAGGTTTTGAAAACAGACGATACGTAGATTTTATTAGTCGTAATGAAAAATTAAAATAATTTTATTGCGCTCCGTGCAAAAAAATCGCACGAGAAACCATTTTCAGAAGCAGCAGACTCAAATACAGGCTGTGTGAATACAAACCAATTTTTCGGCATTTGATTATAAAATGCTGGTGAGATATTTTTCTACAAAATTTTGCACAATTATAGCCTTAGGCTCTGCGCAGTTGAACAATTTTTTAGTTTTTTAAAATAACGCTTAGAAAATTTTTTATATGAATTTTATTGCTCAGAGTTCGACTTCGAAAACACATAATGACATTTTTTATCCAAACCTGACATAAATGTTAAAAACCAAAATAATGTTCAACTAGAGAAGCACATAATCTACATTTTGGTACATAAACTGTGACTATACGCAAAGTATAAACAGAGTTATCGTTTGCCGAAAATTCCCTCACGTTTGGTGCTCTGGGAGTCACGTGACATGATCACGTGATTTGAAATTTTGCCTCCAGTGATCCTTCGTGCCATACTACATAAATGTATAGTAAAGTTTGACATTTGCTAACTTTTTTGCCAATTTTCGATGTAACCCCCGATTCCCGGAGCGCCCCCTTAAGGTGGCGCTCCTGAAATGTGACTTTTCGAAAAACGCCAGTCTGCGGCAAGTTTTAGATGCACAATGGCAAGCTGATGTAAAAGTAGGCCTAAACACAAAAAATGAAGTTGATTGATACAAATTAGCATTCACTGTAGTGCAAACGTGAGTAGAATCTCGACTTGCAATTTTTCTTCACAAGTAACTTGTTTTTGTACAATCAATAACTCAACGCGATCGAGCGGTCGCAAAATATTACTTTTGATGAATTTGATTGATATATTGAAAAAGAAAAACACTAAAATCACGATTTTCGAAAAACATAAATTTGACTAAATTTTTTAAATACTATCGATTTGCTCAAAATCAAATTTTGCGACCGCTCGAAGATGTAAAGGTGCATTTATGAGCCAAATTTTAACTTTTTTTGTTGAGCCAATTTTTAAAATCGCAAGCCGAAAATTTGCATTGGTATTCACACACACGATACTTCTGTCTCATGCAAAAAATATTACGTTATTTCACAAAAAAATTACACCACACTCAATAAAACACCAAAGATTTAAAACTGTGTTTAGGGGGCGCTCTGGGAATCGGGAGTTGCCTCAAATGTCAGCAAAAACCTGATAAAACTAGAATATTACTAAATAAGTATGGTAAGAAATTTAGTATGGTAAGAAATAACCCTTGTGTAAAAATTTCAAATCACGTGATAATGTCACGTTACTGCCAGAGCACTGCACGTGAGTGAATTTTCGGCAAGCGATAACTAATAGCATGTTTGTCTTGCAATCATGATTCATAAATCAAAATGTAGCCGTTGCGCTCCTCTAGTTGAACATTAATTTTGTTTTCGATTATTTAGTGCGAATTCGTTAAAATTGCAATTTTTGTATTTTCGAGGTCGGCTCTCACCACTAAAAGCAGTGGTATCATGGTCTAGAACATTATGTTATTTTTAAGAAATAAAAGAATGTTCAACTGCGCACAATGGCAGGCTATCTTCATGCCAAACTTGAGTCGAATCGGTTGAAGCAGCAAAAAGATATCGAATGCCGAAAATTACCGTGAGCACTGCTAAGTATAATTTTTTTGAGCCAGCAACTTTGCGTAGCGTTGCCCGATTGCGCTGAAACTTTGCAGAATTTTGGGGACCCAAGACCTTAGTGAAAAAGAGTTTAGGTAGCTAAGCAATGTTACACTGTTTTTTAGATAATGTTAAAAATGTACCAAATCGAACACAGTTTTTGGTAAAAGCCGGTTGGCCGGCAAAATGGACGTGAAAATTAATTTTGCCGTTTCAAACATTTTTCACATGCGATTTTGTGTCCAATGATGCGAATTGATGAATTTTTAGTACATTTTTGCCCAATGTTCACCCATTTGGCAGTTTGCCAGTAAAAACTATAAAATTTTTCAATTTTCCAAATATCTTGATATTGGTAACAAGTGAAAGCCCACATTACTCTAAGTAACTTTGCTTCTTGACACAGGTCCGAATTCGTTAGCTGAAAAAAGTGATGGCCCAATGCCTTGATTCCTGGAGCGCCCCCAAAACGCAGCTGGTTGTGTTTTTCAGTCTTTCAAATTCATTACATACCTGTAAATGCATTGGCTTGTAAGGCCGTGTTTACATTGAGCTTTTTTTCAGCTGCTCGAGCAGCTGAAAAAATGCTGCAGCTTTTTTTCGCAATTTCCGGCTTTTTTTCAGCTGCTCGAGCAGCTAAAAAAAAGCTCCAGCTGCTGGAAAAAAGCTCGAGCAGCTGAAAAAAGCTGGAACAGCAGCGTTGTCAAGACAACGGAGCAGCTAATCTATAGTGACCGCCATACTTATCCGCTTTTTTCAGCTGCTCGAGCTTTTTTTCTGCTGCTCGAGCAGCTGAAAAAAAGCCGGAAACGGCGAAAAAAAGCTGCAGCTGTTTTTCTTGCTCAAGAAGCTCAAAATGTGATATGCACATCAAATTGAAGGGAATTCAATCCTGAACAACTTTTGTTCTTACGATGTATACATAGTTATTTTTGCGCATTTTCAAAATAATGGCCAAAACCCATATTTCAGGAGCGCCACCAACTCTTATCACATTTATTCACATAATCTGCACATTGTACACTGGTGGTTTGTTAGTAGTCCGTTTCCGGCTCTTTACCACCATTTCAGTCTGCGCTGTATTTTTGTGTCTGATGACATTTGTTTGTTTGACATTTTTTGCTTGTGTTTTGTAATGCAGTCTGAATAAACAAATTCTTGTCTTCAGTGGCGTATCCAGGATTTGGATGGATTTCGCAAAAGGGGGGGGGGGTGCGGAGCAACCGTGAGCCACCGCCGATTAAAGGGGATCTGGCGGGTGCGGCAACCCTCGGACCTTTTTTGACTTGTAATTGTAACGATCGATAAACTACAATAGTGGATCTGCAGCAAGCACTTAACATTGCTGGGGTCTGGGGGCGGCAGCCCCCAGAAGCTGGAGCTTTTTTAGAATTTTTGGATCAAGTGCAGTTGGGGGGGGGGGGAAATAGTGGACCTATTTTTTGGTGTAGAGCACCTTGAGGGAGGCATTTTTTGTAATAGAACCCCTATCCACAAATTTGGATTTTCTGAGCTATGACCCCTTGAAAATTGCATTTTCAGTGTTTTCGGAAGTGAACGTAGGCCAAAGTTCGAAGCCAAAAATGGCTCTAATCTTTGTTTTTGGATAGTTTTGAGTGCGTTATGATGTTTTAAGGCATCGTCTAGGCTTAGTTGGCAGGATTCTCTAGGCTAAGCTGGCAGGATTTTTTCTTAAAATTTCGATTTTTTTATTGCCTAAGCCTGAGCCTAAGCCTGAACCTAAGCCTAAGCCTAAGCCTGATACTAAGCCTAAGCCTAAGCCCCATACTAAGCCTAAGCCCTAAGCCTAAGCCCAAGCCTAAATTAAGGCCAAATTTGAATTTGGTCAAAAATTGGACGTTTCTGGCGAATTTGGCCAATTTTTTGGCAGGAACCCGGTCAAAGAGCCTTTGTTTGGATTCTAAAAAATTGTAAACAATAATCTGACACCATTTAGACGCGATTAGAACGGAAAAAACAAGGGCTTCGGAAAAAAATTTCGAAAACGTCCCTCACTGAGGGTTCAGATTGCGGGGGGTCATATCTCAAAAAATCCAAAAAATGAAATAGGGGTTCTTGAAGCAAAAATGCTTCCCCCAACACAGGAAACCCAAACCTTGGAAAATTTTTCTTTAAAATATGGACGACATATTATCAAGAAATGAACGCATGATTATCTAGAAAATATCTGCTAATTATCCTACAAAACTACCTCAATTACCCTATAATTTTCGTAAAAATATCCTACCATTTTCATATAAATTTCTGCAAAAAAACTTATTTTCAGTCCAACGATCGTACCATTAACCCCTTTCTTATCCCAAGTATTTCAGTCCCTCATCACAAACGTTTGGTGCTAATTTCGTCGAATTATCCTATTTTTTTCCTACGAAATTCGTACTCTTATCTACTTGATTTCATAGACTTTTCTTCAACTTAACCTATTCTTTTCTTACAATTTTCTTACTTTTATCCTACTAATATCCTTTTATTTTCAGTCTATTTTCTCACTTTTATCCTACTAATATCCTATTATTTTCAGTTTATTTTTTACTTTTATCCTACTAATATCCTATTAGTTTCAGTCTATTTTCTTACTTTTATCCTACTACTATCCTATTATTATCAGTCTATTTTCTTACTTTTATCTTACTAATATATGAACATTTTCTGTCTAATTCATATGTACATGTACATGAGGGGGGGGAGGGATGGGGGGGGGGGACCCGCCCCAAATCGAGGAGCCGGGGGGAGGGTCCCCAAAATTGAGGCACATTTTAGAAAAAAAGCCCCTTTTTGCTGAAATTTTTACAAAATTCAGGGTATTTTTGGTCAATCAGGACAGGAGGGGAGGGTTCCCCAAAATTTGGACCCCGTGACATGTATGGTCTAATTTACCAATTTTTCGATGCGTTTCCAGTAGAATTCAACAGTTTTCTACATAATTTAGGAAAATAATGCGTCTTCTTTTATAATACTAATCACTAATCAGTATATAAATGTTCTATTTACAACTGGTCGTTCGCCGCCAGGCCTAATTGTCGCTGGGCCGAATCGCCGCGTCAATACCGGAAATATTATTTTCGGCTGCCACATGCTTCCCACCCCATCTATTAATAAACATATAGAACCCGAACCGCCAGCGTCAGCCAAGCCCCCAACCCGATCTCTAGCACCCAAAATCTAGAGTAACATTGCAACATAACTAAGGGGTTAAATGCAGTTAGGGATATATAAATAGTGGCCCTATTTTTTGGAATATAGCAGCTCAAGGGAAGCATTTTTTGTAATTGAACCCCTATCCACAAATTTGTATTTTCTGAGCTATGACCCCTTGAAAACTGCATTTTCAGTATTTTGGGAAGTGAACGTAGGTAAAATTTCGAAGCCAAAAATGGCTGTAATCTTTGTCTTTGGATACTTTTGATCGCATTATGATGTTTTAAGGCATCGTCTAGGCTTAGCTAGCAGGATTCTCTAGGCTAAGCTGGCAGGATTTTTCCTGAAAATTTCGATTTTTTGTTACCTAAGCCTGAGCCTAAGCCTATGCCTGAACCTAAGCCTAAGCCTGATACTAAGCCTAAGCCCCATATTAAGCCTAAGCTTAAGCCCAAGCCTAAATTGAGGCCCAGTTTAAATATGGTCAAAAATTGGACATTTCTGGTGAATTTGGCCAATGTTCCGGATTGAAGGAACGGGGTTAACGTGACTTTGTTTTGGTTCCAGAAAATTGTAAACATCATTCCGACTCCATTTAAACACGTTTAGAACGAAGAAAACACGGGTTTTGAAAAAAATTGCGAAACGTCTTTCACTGAGGGTTCAGATTTCGGGGGGTTATATCTCGCGAAATCCAAAAAATAATATAGGGGTTCTTGAAGCAAAAATGCTTCCGCCAAGGTGCTCTACTGAATAAATAGGTCCACTATTCCGCCCCCCCCAACTGCATTTATATACCCCCATTGATTGCCTGTTAAAACCAATAAAAACAAACAAGAATCAAAAAACTCCAAAAAATTATTACAAACAGCGAGGATATGTATGCATAAGCGATATTTTTGCCTGATAATCAAAGGAAAATTGGTTACAATTTTGGTAAAATTTTTACGAAAATTGTAAGAAAATTCGTAGAAAATTTGATGATAATTGGATGATATGTTGTGGAAATTTGTGTGAAATTCGTGAGAAAATTGTAAGATAATTTGTCGAAAATTTGCCGATAATTGGATGATATTTTAAGGAAATTTGAGTGAAATTCGTGAGAAAACGATGAGATAATTCATTGAAAATTTGCTGATACGTTGATGATCTTTGATCGAAATTTGGATGAAATTTGTAAGAAGAGTCAGATATTTAGTTGAAAAATGGTCAGTAACTTAGGGTTATTGGTCAGAATAGTGGGTGATCTTCGCATGAACGCTGCAAGTTGTCAGTTTTGCAAATAAGATCTTACAATTTTCTTGCAATTATCTTGCTGTTTTCGGGGGGTTGGGTTTCCTGTGCAAGGTGCTCTACTCAAAAAAACAGGTCCACTATTTCCCCCCCCCCCCAACTGCATTTAACCCGAATTTTTAAATAAAATTTGCATTGAAATTGCAATTCTAAGCAATATATACTTGTGAAATCATAGTGGTTGCAAGGGTCTGGTAGCGGCCGCCCCCAGGAAAAAAATAGATGAAAAAAGCACAAAAAACTGACCCATGGGGACTAACAAACCTGAAAATTACGTTGTATGCAGGAAAAAATTGAAGAAAAATCATGGGTGAAAAAGCTGTCTTTAGACGTTCGTCCTCCATTCCACCCACCGCACGGTTTTTAATTAAAAGCCATACAAAATATATAACTAAATACTGAATACTTGTCAGCATTACTCATTATTAATACACCATAGCAGACATAAGTCATGTACATTATAGCAGTAATGAATTAGGGTAGGGGCGAGATCCCCTTGAAAGAAAATTTTGGGAAATTTTTGAAATTTCTGTGTGATTTTGGTCAATTGGGGACGTGCCGGAAAATTTTTTTCGGCGGTGTCATGAAACCAAAGGGGACCACTACCACAGGAAAAAATGGAAAAAGGGGGGGGGGCTGAATCTGAAATCGCGAAGGGGGGGGGGGGCTAAAATAGCGAAGGGGGGGCTGATGTCCCCCTAGTCCCGCCCCCCCTTCTGGGTACGCCACTGGACCTGAGGCATGCACAAAGAAAAAAGGTATCTAAGCCGAAAAAACATCAACAGAACGGTAAAAAAATGGCAAAGCCTAACGGTAAAACTTGTGGCTCACGAACTACGAAGAGAAAATGGGCGGAAAAGAAAAAGAAAAAAAGAAAAGCCCCGCACCCCTCAGCCCCCCCCGGTGGCTACTTTGCTATGATATACTTGTTTTAGATCAAGCAGCTTGTGGTTGGTGGACGTCCTATTTCACATAAAGGTTTCACTTTTATGTGGCTTGCTGGTAGATGGCAGAGGCGTTTCAGGCCGCAATTGGTTTAAATATTTCATTTCTAATTGATTGATTATTTTCACGGATTTGGGTTGCCCTGCCATTATGCCTGGAATAGACTCAGAACAGAATGTTGTGCCCGGGAAGGTGATATCTTTTGCGGATACTAAAAAGGTTCGAAAAAATTAAAATTAATATGTATATAGTCAGGAGTCAGCAGTCCACTGAATAAAATGAAAACACTCCACTGTCTGCCTGTGGGGACTGGGGAGCCCCAAACGTCTGCGGGTCCCCTTTGGAAATCTTTTGTTTTTGAGCAAATTTTAAAAAAAAACGTATAAAATTATATATATATAATGGCTTTCCATAAAAAAATTTGATGGTTTTTTGATGCACCAAGGGCGGGGTTTTTAATGCCCATAAATGTTTCCTCGATTCGGGGACCTCGACGTCGGAGAGTTCTCCAAAATTTTGACCCTGTCGTTGCCATCCAACATTTCGAGGTTAATATCTTAGTACTGAACTTAACTTGGTAGCTCCCAGGGTTTTAGTAGATTTTTATTTTCTATTTATTTTCTTATTTTATCTATCTACTTCTACATTTTTTTATACAGAATCAGCCTCCGGAGTTTGATAAAACAACTAGTGCTGATTTTCTACGATCAGCCAGGTCTGGTGATATTCAGAAGGTTCGCGACTATTTGGCGCAAGGGATGAGCGTGAACACGGCCAATGCGGTAAAATATTATTTGACGTTTAAATTAAATTCAGTTTATAGGTGATACGTTTTCTTATTATACATGTTTTATTACTTATTCTTAAGTTTTCATATAACGCTTAATTTCAGTTACGTATATATATTTTATATATATATATAATATAATATATATACAGATGATATGCAATAATTAATATATACATACATATATTTAGTGAATATGTATAAAGTGGCCTAAGCAAAATGAAATTGCTATAAAAAGTTAGATTGAATGTATACATATATAATGCCAAAATCGATGGAAAGGTAATATTATCCTAATATCCTAAGCGATGAAACTTTTTTTGGAAATGAAATATTTTTGGACCAATTTTAAGTGTATTTTTGGTATGTTCTTTTTGTTGACTTTGTCTGTATTTTCAGAATGGTTTGACGGCACTTCATTTGGCAGCTAAGGACGGTCACGCAGACGTTGTTCGCTTCCTGTTGCAACAGGGCGCAAGGGTGGATTTAGCTACTAAGGTTAGTTGTTTCTTTTCGGTGTATACTTTTTGTATACATAGTCCGATAGTCTCATGAACAGTGGCTATTTATTGAGGCACTGCTTTTTCAGGGTAGATTATCTCAGAATGAATAACTGTTGCATTGTAGTTGACTGAATTTATAGAATTCCGTTCCGAAGTATACACAGTAGTATATACACACACACATGTATATTGTACATGTAATTTTCAATGTAGTTTTATATATACGTCTTCTTTCTAAATATATATACCAGATATATTTTATTTTTATTTTTCAAGTCTCTGACAATCGTTTTTCGTTATGTCATAGATATTGAATCAGTGGGTGGATTTCACAAAGGTGGTTTTACTAAACCATGGTTTTACGTACTTTTTCATATGATTTGCACATATTTTCATTACGAAATATAGCCTGATTCGTTACGAATTTAGCAGATTTTCTTAAACCATGGTTTTAGCGCAGTTGAAATTTAAAACCTGCAGCATAGCAGGTCTCTATTTTGCTGAAATTTCAGCTGAGCTAAAACCATGGTTTAAGAAAATCTACGAAATTCGTAACGAATCAGGCTATATTTCGTAATGAAAATATGTGCAAATCATATAAAAACGTACGTAAAACCATGGTTTAGTAAAACCACCTTTGTGAAATCCACCCAGTGTATTTTCCAACATTTGTTCTGATCTCACGAGTTTTCAGTTTAGAACGGTCTATAAATATACGTATGTATCTTTATTCTGTATGTATAGTAAATAGTTATATAGTATGTACACATATCTGAACAGGGGCGGACAGTGACCTCCAAAAAGGGGGGATACGGCATAAACTTACTCCACCTATTGAACTTTTTAGCAATTTGAATATTGAAATTCGCGTTAAATAACGCACAATTTATTACTAATCCAGAAAGTTTCAGGGGTGAAAAAATTTGAGATTTTTTCAACTTTTAGGCCGAATTTGGTCAGCTGGAAAATGGAGACGTTCCGACGTATATATCAGAATTTTTTCCGACAAGAAAATTGTTGCAATAGATGTGAACGTCACATCAGACAGTGCAGTACGCATGTAAATGCAGCATAATGCACTCGCGTATGCATGTATAGGCTTTGATGAAAGATTAATGATGATACAATTTTTTTTGGCGGAACCGGATAAATTTAGCAACTTTTAGCTATTGCTACTCATTTGCGGGAGAATTTTTCCCCGGAAGGTGAATTTGTGAACATTATTGCCAGTTGGGTGGTAGTAAATGTTTGTGTGTGCCTTCGTGCGGTCGCAGTATCAACAAAAATAGTAGATAATTCATTTTAAGTTTCACAACATGCCAACTGTCTTTGTTGATTGCGTAACTTTTTTCCGCAGTAAACCTGGACAGAATGCTAATAATTGTTAAAATGGGGTAAGAACTTCCATTCAGTGCGTATTTGCCAAATTCCAGTGTAGTAAAATTGCTTAAGGGGCTAAATACGCAGCTGCTTAGCTATACTCAAAAGTTTGTAATTGATATTGAAATAATGAAAAGTTGTCTCGGTAACTTTGAATACGTTTTCATTGAAAACCTGACGAAATCTTGATAAAAACAAACCGCTGTCCGCTGTGCCTAATGGACAAAAGAACATCCGTTATTAACAAAATACTGCTACAAGATAAATAGCGTTAACGTACACTTTGTGCTTTCCATATGCGTTACTGATAGTTATGCATAAATGGCTGTTTTGGCTGAAAATTATCCCATTATTTTTATGTTTAAATTGTATGTTTGTGTTGATTGATATAATATAAGAGACGCACACAAGTACAGAACTTTACATACAGAGGCTTTGCTGATTCTGACATATCTAATCTGTGAATGTGACAACTTTTTTCTAAAAGTTGGAGCGTTGAATCTTAAGTATTCTTATTGAGTATATATGGTTTGTGCTTTC
>JASANF010007101.1:0-42613 GCA_030248245.1 Trissonchulus sp. WLG1_4 | reverse complement strand
CGGGTCGGATATGGCATTCTCTTTGGGTATAAAAAATGAATCGGGCAAGTGCAAATTGGAGCCGTAAACTAACTGAGCCGCACTGTAGCCGCTGTCGTTAATGGCTGAACGTAGGCCAAGCAGTACTAGGGGAAGCGCATGAAACCAATTACTAGAAATACAAGTAGCGCGTAAGGAGTTTTTAAGCGTGCGATGAGCTCGCTCAACTGCACCGTTACATGCTGGATGATATGCAGTTGTCCGTTTGCGCGTAATTCCTAGTTTTTGCATTAAGGTACTGAATAAGGAAGACTCGAACTGAGTTCCTCGGTCTGAAATCAGGGTAGACGGTACCCCAAATCTGCTGATCCAGCCCTGAATGAGAGCAATGGAAACAGTTTCAGCAGATATATCCGAAATAGGGATGACCTCAATCCAGCGCGTGAATCTGTCAATTACAGTCAGTAGGTACTCGTAGCCCATCGACTGAGGTAATGGGCCTACCAGATCGACATGAATAGTATCAAAACGAGCATTTGTGGGAATCGTGCTAATTGGGGATTTTGTATGGCGACTAATTTTGGAAACCTGGCAGTTATGGCAGTGCTGAGCCCATAACTTAATCTCTTTGTTCATACCAGGCCACATGTACCGTTCTGCAATTATACGCAGTGTCGCCCTGGGCCCAGCATGCGATAAGCCAAGAAGTTTGTCAAAAATTGGCCGTCGCAGCGGAGTGGGGACTAGCGGGCGTAAAGTTTTAGCAGTAGCATCACACCAGATTACATTGCCGTCGACGTGCAATTTACGAACGGGTAAGGACGTATTGTTAATAAATTGCATCAAATTGGAGTCAGCAGCTTGTAGAACAGCAAATTCGGAATCTAGTTGAAACGAAATAGCATGAATAGAACGCGACAAAGCGTCCGCCACGATATTTTGTGCACCTGAAATGTGCTGAATCGAGCAGTCAAACTGTGAAATATAAGATAACCAGCGACTTTGCTGAGGTGTGGGTGATTTCATATTGAGAGCATGAAGTAGGGGCTTGTGATCAGTAATGATTGTAAAACGGCAACCCAAAAGCCAGTCAAAATGTTTGAGGCTAAGGTAGACGGCCAAGAGTTCGCGGTCGAAAGCGGATTTTTTAGATTCTGGCGGTGAAAATTTAGCCGAATAAAAGGCTATCGGTCGTTTATCGCCATTAGAATTTTGATTCAATACAGCTCCTGCAGCGGAGCCGGAAGCATCTGTCGTTAGTTCTAGGTCCGCTGATGGATCGGGGAATGCTAGCATAACGCTTTGAGCTAATGCATTCTTAAGGGCCGTAAAAGAAGCCTTAGCAGTTTCAGACCACTCAATCGTTTGCTGACTTGACGCACTGCAGTTGCGCGTTAAATCAGTTAATGGAGCGGCAATATTAGAAAAATTTGGCACAAATCGATGATAGAAACCAGCCATTCCGAGAAAGCGTTTGAGGCCTCGTACTGTTGTTGGCAAGGAAAAATTTGCGATAGCCTCTACTTTGCTCGGGCTGGCGCGATAGCCTTCTTTGGGGATTTCGACACCGAGGAAGGTGACTTTGTCACGGAAAAATTGACATTTCGTCTGACAGAGTCGTAATCCAGCAGACGATAGTTTCTGAAAGACCTGCTCTAAATGGGCCTTATGCTCAGAAACGGTCCGGCTGGCTACCAGAATGTCATCAACATACGCCTTAGCAAACGGCATATCCTGTAGTAAAATGTCCAATAGGCGCTGGAAAATCTGTGACGCATTTCGTAAACCGAACGGCATTCTGCGAAAAATGAATAGGCCGAACGGGGTTGTAATTGCAGTTTTAGGTTGGTCTGCTTCTGCAATCGGAATTTGATGAAATGCAGCCACTAAGTCAAGCTTAGAAAATACACTGCATCCATTCAGATCATTGGTCATGTCCATGATGTTTGGCATTGGGTACCGATCTGGTACGGTCTGATTGGTCGAAAATCACCGCATGGGCGCCACTTGTCATGAGAGTTTGGCTTCGGTGCCATATGGAGAGCAGTAGCATACGGTGACACACCACGGTATACTATACCCTGTTCCTCTAGTTTGCGAAATGTCTCCTTAGCGATTTGCAATTTTTCGCCAAAGAGTCGGCGTGGACGCGCAAAACAAGGAGGTCCCGTCGTAACGATCTGATGCTCCACTGAATGCGTGACATTGCAATATCCAGATATTGGTTTGAATAAATGGAACCATTGTTTTAGTAACTGAGGCGGCATTGGTGCTGGGGCAGCCGAAATAGCGCAGCACTGTGACGTAGCTATGACTCGGCACGACGTTTCAGTCAAATTTGAAGCCAATACAAGGGAATTGCGGGCACAGTCAATTAAAAGATTAAAATGCTGCAAAAAATCCAATCCCAAAATTGGTTGCGTCACGTTAGCGACAATAAAAGTCCAAGTGAAAGTTTTGTTCAATTGGGGCAAACGAAATGTTAGCTCACGTGTACCACTGGACGAAATAACCGAGCCATTTGCCGCGCGCAGACTGATTGCCTGTATGCTTGCGTGGCTCGTCGAGGGCCGACTAAAATGCAGCGGTAGCACACTACAGTCACTCCCACTGTCAACTAAAAATTGTCCAATCTCAGGCGCGGCGACATAAATGGCGTTCAGTCCGACCGCTCCGCCAACTGCCGCGTCGTCAACGGAGCATTGGCGTTTTCCGATGGCGTTTGTGACACCCAGGCGCAAGGTGAGGCGCACTTTCGGGCAGCACGGCCAAAACGAAAATGATAGAAGCAAAATTTGCCCTCCGGGTTGAAGGAGCGTGATCTGGATCGGCTGCGGTCTCGTCTGTCGAAAGGTTCACGAGACACAGATCTGCCACGATTATGATCGCGACGCATCGTGATTGCCGAAATTGCACGAGATAGCTCATCAATTTTGTCCGTCGTGCTTTGACGCCAAGCAGCGTCAGACGGAGAGGGGTCAGAAATAGATAGCACAGAAGGTTGGATTTGCTCAATCATCTTATCAGCGGTTTCAGCCAATTTGTCGACGGGCACCGTATCAAGCGAAGCCAATACGACACGGATAGATTCTGGTAAGATCTCCAGAAAGCGTAGTTTAACCAGACTATCATTGTTTGGCGCTAATCGTTGTAGTTGGCGTAAGACAACAGACGGTTTTCTGTCACCTAGATGCTGATCTTGCAAGAATTTGCGGAGACGGCGGTCCTCACTGTCGTCAAAATATGTTATAATACTACGCTTAATGACTTCAAACTCGTCTGTTACCTTAGCACCGCTGTCGAAAATTATATGCGTAGGTAAGGCGCGTAACAAGCGATTTTTGCGCACGACAGAAGGTGTATCGCTCAGGAGCTGCTCGATTTGTTCGAACCAAATGCGAGTATCTTTTTCGTAAAAATCGGGTAATTTTACGGTTTTGGTAGACGAATCAGAAGTAACAGCGAACGACGGCATCGAAGAGCTAGTAGGCATTCGCGTAATCCGAATTGCCATAGCTACGGCTTTCGAATCCAATTCACTTAAAGCGGCCAGTAATTCCGATTTCGTACTCGGCATTATAAAATTCGGGACATCTTCCATTAATAATCCGAGCACAGATTCTAGCTCAGCCTTATTTAGGTCTTTAATAGTAGGACCTGGATTAGGCTCGATCCCCGCGATCAGTAATAGAATACGTAAATGAGTGGCATGGCGAGACGAAACAGGTCGACGAAATAAACAAATTCCGTAAGCCGAAGATTGTACATAGCGAACGTAAAATTGAGTGCGCTGGTAAATGTGGTGCGAAAACGGGTAACTGACTTCGATAGAGCAGGCCACAAAACCAGATACAAACCATGACGGTGTATCGTGACATGCCGAAATCGGAACAGGCTGGGTTGATGGTGAGCATTCAAAAAAATGGAAAAATTTAGAAAAATGACAAAAACATTGATTGAAAGAAAACCCATTTTAGTGATCACTCCAGGGTCACCAAATATAAGTAAACTGGCCTTTTAACTTTGTGGTTATACGTTAAATCAAGAGTACATAATGGGAAGAGTATGACACTCTTCCCATCGGCCAGCTTGGCAGCGCGGTAGATGCGTTGCACAATAACGACCAAAAAGGGTCCCAAACGGGACCCGGTCCCAAATGGGTACCTGGTACCCAAACGGGCCCTGCAGGTACCCAAATGGGCCCTCCAGGTACCCAAACGGGACCCAGGTACCCAAACGGAACCCAGGTACCCAAATGGGCCCTCCAAGTACCCAAATGGGACCCCAACGAATCTGATTGGCTGTTGGGGGTACCCAAACGGGACCCAGGTACCCAAACGGGACCCAGGTACCCAAATGGGACCTCTTTTCAAAGCCAACAGCCAATCAGATTGCAGCAGCCTTTAGCTCCGCCTACAATCAAACTACCGTAATCCCGCGTGCAGCAGCATACGTAGCGATGCCAATAATGCTGTTTTTTCTTGTTTTTTAGCATTTATATCATTTAAATTAGTATTAATTTTTAAATCCGATAAATATGCGGATTTAAAATTGCACAAATTTTATAGCCGAGTTAAATCATCTTAAAATTACGGGGATTTGCCAGATTTAGCGCCTGGGTTGCCCTCGTATTTACGTTTGTAACTTTAGACTGCTTCTACCGTTTTGGATGTGTAATACACCATTGCACAGCTCAGAAATTAGGCTTTTCAATGATGTAAATTTTCAAATGTTGCACTTCATTGCCGTTTAAAAATACGGCCTAAGCTATGTTATAATGCTATCATCTAAGTATGCTTCAACTTTTTTGAAACAAAATGACTGTAATGTAAGTGCACGTCACCAAGGTATGATAGCTTGCTCAGTAGGCAATTCCGCCAATCAATATGGGGTGGACATTGCACGCGATCCAAGAACAGCCAATACCGAAATGACAAGACAAGCTTACTAGTGACAAAAGTGCGATAGTTTTTATTACGTTGTTATTACTAAGGTAATTTCTAATGTTTTCCACATTCTTTGCGTTAAAAATCTATATTTTTAAATCCCACTGAAGTTGTAGCACCCTCAGAGTTTATAAATCCCCATAAAGCAGCCAACCGGCACAATTGAGGTAGTCTAAAGGTTAAACTTTTTTACGTCCGCTCACCGAAAATGTGTCGACTCGACACAAGTCAGTAACCTGATTTAGAGACTACAAACGGCGGTTTGAGCAAATTAAGTTTTTCTTTTCGTTAATTTTCTTGTACATTGACTAAATTTTACGAAAATTGCAAATCACTTGCAGATTAATAAGTTGCCGAATTAGTAAAACAGTTGTTTTTTAAAGCTTTCCAGTTTTTTCCTATCCTACAGCTGAAATGAATACTCGCTGGGTCTTTCCGTTATTCGCCCGCCAGCCGTAATTTCTGTTATACTTGATCAAATTTCATAATGTTGGTACCAAGCGACTCCCCTGGACCTCAGGACTAGGGTTGTTTCAATTATTTCATTTAATCATTAAAACCCACTTTCAATTTCAATATCAATTATTAATTGATATTGAAATTGAAAATAATTTGGTCAAAAATTGATAATGGTATTGAAATTGAAAATAATTTGGTCAAAAATTGATAATGGTATTGAAATTGAAAATATTTTAATTGAAATTGAAATTGAAACTATACTTTCAATTTCAAATCAATTATGCTGGGCTGGTTTACTTCATAGCATGTGTGTTGGTTTAGCGAAGTCTTGTCTGTATGCCTGTTTGTGCATGTAGCATGTGTTGGTGAACAGCCATGATTGAAACGTAATTGATATTGAAATTGTCTAATTTCAATTATTATTTTCAATTGAGCGTAGGTCTCTTGATTATCAGCTTGAACCTTTGTTATTGTAAACACCATACGATTTCTTTCAATACCTTTGTTAATAAACTGTCAATAGACTGGACTCAGTTTGATCCGCAGTTTAAAAATGGATATCAGTTAAAATAAAACAAGCAGCCCCTAAAAGGAGCAATCTTCCAACCCGGAGATTCACATAACAAAGATGTAACAAACGGGTTGTAAGCGGAGTCTATAGAACTGGGAGTTGTATATTTGCATATTTTAACTTATATAGGTACACTTTTACTGAGTGCATAGGTAGTTCTTAGTCCTTTTTTGTTGTCGGAATTCGTGGTGTCTTTCGTTGTGATCCGTAACTTATTAAAAAGTGCATTCAAATCTTTACATCATTCACTTTCATCGGTCCTTTTTTGTTGTCGAAATTCGTGGTGTCTTTCGTTGTGATCCGTAACTTATTAAAAAGTGCATTCAAATCTTTACATCATTCACTTTCATCGGGTTTCATAACACAGTGAGTTTAATCAAATGTTCTGCAACTTGAATGACGGTTTACGATCTCTCTTCGACGCTCGTAACTCTAGGAATGATAAAAAACACGTGTTAGAGTCCGTCTGGTTAAATACCGTAGGTGCATGCGCGGTGCGTGTAATTTCGCGCATTTTTGTGTTTATAGATTAACAGTTACAAACAGGTATAATAATATTACTTATTAAAAAAGCCTCAGCAGTTACGCTAAAAAATTGAAAAATAATTGAAATTGAAAATAATTGCAAAATTGAAATTGAATTGAAAATATTTCGAGAAAAAAATTGAAATGGTATTGAAATTGAAAATAATTGGGCAAAAAATTGATAATGGTATTGAAATTGAAAATATTTGGGCAAAAAATTGATAATGGTATTGAAATTGAAAATAATTCCATAATTGAAACAACCCTACTCAGGACTTCGAAAATACATTTTAAAATTTTAAAAAGTTTCACTTTTTTCAAATTCTATTCCTGGAACGCTAATATTTGGTTTCCGGAATGCCGAAATAATCTTAAAACATCAAAATAGGCGTATGTTTACAGTGTAAGCAGGTATATGTATACGTAGTATAAGGTAGAAAGAATATGCATATGTAGGCATAGCGCGAAAATATAAAATGTTCCCACGCTAGCAAAATGACTAAAACAGAATACCGGGATTAGTTTAAAGTGTTAATCTCCTAATGGTGATTCCTCAACTGAATTTGTTGCGCTTGTCGGTGCGTTGTCAGGACAAAATCATCAAAAAGTTAAGTTTTATAACTTTTAAGTTGGATGTTTTATGATTTTGTTTTGGCATTCCGGAAACCAAATATTAGCGTTCCAGGAATAGAATTTGAAAAAAGTAAAAAAATTTTTCAAAATTTTAAAATTTTTTCAAAAAAGTGTATTTTCGAAGTCCTGAGGTCATGGGGAGTCGACTGGTACTAACATTATGAAACTTGGTCAAATATAACAGAAATTACGGCTGGCGGGGGAATAACGGAAAAGACCCTACTCGCTCACCATAATGGGCGGGGGGGTTTTCAGCCCCGCCCCCCCCCCAGTTGGCAACCTCGCCCCCCCCCCCAGACAGGGTGCTTCACCCCCAGAATGTTTTAAGGTAGCTCAAGGTACCGACGGCAAAATCGGTGGCTCCCAAAGCTAAAATGGTGGCTCACGAAGAAAAAATGGGCGGAAAAGTTGGTTCGCGCCCACCCCCCCCCCCTCTCAGAATTGGCTAGCTGCAGTGCTCGCGCATGTCGCTCACTCGAATCATTTTAGGTGAGCGGACAAAAAATAAAGTTGCTCACCGTCAGTTTTCGAGTTACCATAAGTCACACTGACTGTCATTAAAATTACATTACCAAAAAGTGCAATTTCTGAGCTTTTGATTTGGGTGTTGAACGTTCAAAGCAGTTACGCATATCATAACCAAAGTTACAAGCGGAAATGATTAGTGACCCGAATGCACGAAGCCAAGTTGTGCAGTACAACAATCTGAAAGTTTTATCCAAAATTCACGGATTTAGCGGATTTAGCAGATGCGAGATTTAGCAGATTTAGCAGATTTAGTTGAACAGCTTATCCAAAATTGTTTGGATGTATTGGAATTATCGGATTTAGGCGCGCGCTAAATCCGCTACATTGGCTAAATACTGGAATTTTAGAAAAAGATTTAGCAGCGCTAAATCCGCTGAATCAAATTCGATAAATCCATTTTGGATAAGGGGGTAAGTTCGACCAAATTGCAAACTAAAAACTAAATCTTTCAAATTCACGACAATTCAAAAAAATCTGTCAAATTCTAGAAAATTTATTCTACCAAAATCAGGCAAAGAACAAGCCACAACAGCTGGGCTCACGTTAATATATTGCTGTCTTTAACCATCACTAAATAGGAACAATCCGACCATGATTCTTTCCCTACTCACAAACATAGATGCAGCTGAAATTAGGTATATATTCATGAAAAACGGCATAAAATGGCAAAAAGTTAGCATTTTGAACGACGTCTGTTTTAAAAAATAAGCTTCATTAGTTTACCAATACTTTGTTTAGGTCCTATAATAAGTCTTTAGGGCAGCAAAAAGCTAAAAAACAAGAAAAAAACAGCATTATTGGCATCGCTACGTATGCTGCTGCACGCGGGATTACGGTAGTTTGATTGTAGGCGGAGCTAAAGGCTGCTGCAATCTGATTGGCTGTTGGCTTTGAAAAGAGGTCCCATTTGGGTACCTGGGTCCCGTTTGGGTACCTGGGTCCCGTTTGGGTACCCCCAACAGCCAATCAGATTCATTGGGGTCCCATTTGGGTACTTGGAGGGCCCATTTGGGTACCTGGGTCCCGTTTGGGTACCTGGGTCCCGTTTGGGTACCTGGAGGGCCCATTTGGGTACCTGCAGGGCCCGTTTGGGTAGAAGGTACCCATTTGGGACCGGGTCCCGTTTGGGACCCTTTTTGGCCGTTATTGTGCAACGCATCTACCGCGCTGCCAAGCTGGCCGATGGGAAGAGTGTCATACTCTTCCCATTATGTACTCTTGGTTAAATCTATTAATGCAAGTATAGCAAAGACCACACAATGTATAGAATCAGATTTTTATTTACATCCTTTTTCAAAACGACACATTCCTAGCTTGTTCTCAGAGTGTGTAACTGCAATAGTCATAAAGTGCGCTTTTTTTGCAGCTCTAAGCGTCGTATCGGTTTTTGTTCATATATCAAAATGTAATAGTTTCTCAATTATAGTCCTTTTGTCATGTCCGACATGTCATTAATTCATAGCCCAGTAATACTATTAGGTAGCTAGGTACCGTAACCCTACACTCCGGTTCTTCCTGGGTAGAAATGTGCAACAAGAACAAAGAATTGGAAGAAAGATTGAAGAGGCGTAAATAAGATATGTATATATGAGCTTATATAATTAATTAATTAATGAGTCGGCGCCAAAATGCATATTTGAGCTTTCTAATGCCTTATACCTAATTTTTTCGCCAGTTGTTTTTGAACTAAAAACGTATTTTGTTTGCATTTCGTATTTCTGTCTACTGAAAACCGGACCTTATATTGTAAATTTTTTGATAGAATTTTAGTTATTCAACTGTTCAATTTTTAAGCTTTGTATGTTAATTTTCTGTCTCGTTTCCTTCAAAATCCGGCTCTTTTATTCCCAGAAAACTACCCAATTTATCACTCATTTGGCAACAGGTGCTCCAGCGCACCCACTTTTGATGAATTCGAGTTTGCTGCAATGGCTTGTTTTGTCTGAAAAAATTAACGTTGAAGTATTAAACTTCAGATTTTGTTTTGTTGTTTTTTTACTGGCAAGCAAACTTTTCTCATTTTATTTTCGTGAGAACATTCGCTTGGTGTGTTTGCTACGAAAGACATCGGAGATGCAAAGGAGATTAGGTGAGGGGTGGTTAACTGTCAAAACGGGGATCGATTTTCGGTGCCCGGTTCTGGTTGTGGTCCTGGTTCCATCATTTTGTCGATTTTTGCAACTGCAACTTTTTTGGAGATAATGCATAGGGTGTTTCCTTCGACATCGCAATGCCGACAGGTCTTTATGCGGCATCTTGCAGTGTACATACTTTTCATGCATTTTGACATATTTGATGATTAATTAGGCCGTTTATGGTGTAGCAGTTTAATGTTTGCTAAGAGTAACGGTTGCATAATCGAGTGCCTCGGATGACATCAGTGACATGATCCCGACGCCTAGATCCGCTAATTTTTATTTAAATATAAAATAGCGTACGAAATACATACAGTACTGTGCAAAAAAAGTTCCCTCTTCGTCGGCGTACGACGAGCTTCGTCGTTCGCGAAAAGTGACGAACGTTGGCCGGAAAGTGACGAAGCAAAATTTTTGTGTTTATTGCATGCGTAAGTCTATTAGAGTGCCCTGAAGCTAGATGACTGCAAACTTTAATTCAGTCCAGACTTTTTGAAAATGATAAAAGTCGCAAACAAATTATGCATTTAATCTATTATTGGCTGTGCACATTGGCACACTGGCTGGTTAGTGTTGGTCATATAGATCAGGTGGTAAATTTGGTAAATGGTGTGGGACTGCGCATTTAATGCAGACATCAGATAGGGGTTCAGAGGTATAGAAATGGTATATAAACGGAGTAGCTCTTGAGATGAATTTTGCCAGTTTCAGCCCTGAAGTGCGGTGCTCGCATGGTAAATCCGCATGTATTCATTACCAACATTACCAACTTCTGGATTCTAGGGTCGTTGAATCCGGTGAAACCGGCCAAAGCGTCTACGCAGTTATATACTTACATAAATATAGGTGCGTATTAGTGCCATTCGGTTAAACCACATATGTAGCAATGTCAACAATGTTGTACATCTGTACATTGCACAGTTGTATACTTGTGGAAATTAGACTTGGGCATCATAAAAAATTCAATGATTAAGTAAGGTATCTTTCATAAAATCGCTGTGCAAAGGTGGCCGCGGCTCGACTTGTATCTATGTACTTGTTGTGGGTTACTTACTAGAGTTCGCAACGGGTCGAGATTTCATAACCCGACCCGACCTGACCCGAGCTACTGTCTAACCCGACCCGACCCGACCCGACCCGACTTCCACTGAAGCTGCTATACACACACTTGAAGTTTCTTTGTCACTTTTTTCATTCCAGTTGTTTATGTATTTCATATGTTTTGATAGGCTACAGCACAGATGTACATGGGGAGGTCTGGGGGAACAAGCCCCATCCCCTCAGTTTTTACCCATCGGGGCAAGCCCCCTCCTTGTTGCTGCAAGTGTCCGAAAACTCAAAAACTGCCTCAGACAGCTGTAAAATGCTTCGTAAATGAGCAAAAGGCAAAAAAACGATAAAAAGCGTCCGAATTTCGCAAATAATTTCCCATATTAGGCAAAAAATGGAAATAATAGCGTTTTTGTCAGTTCAAATATGTCGGACAAGCTCTCCCTAAAATTTCAAAAAAATCCGGGACAAACCTCGTCCCCCCCACCAAACCGAGATCCCATGTACATGTATGGACTAAAGTGTCTAGCAAATTTTGGCTAAAAAGAACTAAGAGCTCGTAAAAGCTGTAACATCACTCTGCAGCGAGTACATTAGGTTCAAAATATCATCAAAGCAGGAAAATGTAATGTAAAACTTGAGGATTTATACCCAAAATTTTTGACCCGAATTGACCCGCATAACCCGCGGGTTGGCAAATCTCAACCCGACCCGACCCGACCCGACCCGCACCAACCCGACCCGATTGCGAACTCTATTACTTACATACAAGCATCAATCCGAGGGTAGGGATGAGTCGTGGTTTGTGTGTGTTGACCTGCGTCCACCCTTATCTTAGTTTCAGGAATCATGTCTGTCGGTTACGTTTATTTTTTCCTGTTGCGCCACAGCGCAGCAGGCTTCTTTAGAATGAGTCTGTCGGTTGATAACGTGTATTTTGGAAGGTTTTGTATGTGCGTTTGTGTACGTTTTGACTCATGTGATTGTGCGGGTCTATGTGAACGTGAGTGTGTGCACCAAATGTATCTGTGCTGCTGCTGTGTTGGTATGTGTGGTTGACTGCATTTATTGTCTGCTGTACATACATATTACATACGTATCTGGGTTTGCTGTTGGTAGACTTTACGAACTATATTCGACTAAAGAATAGTAATCAGACTTGCATTTTTTATCTCAAATTGTTTACAAAGTATCACACATTGTTTACATTTTAGTACTCACTTACTCACTACTATCTCACAGTTTCACACAATATACAGGGACCGCTCAAGCTTAACGGTACACTAAACAGCGGACATTTCGAATACCAAATCTCACAGCTGTGGATGCAATAATAGATGCATACAATTTCGGTGATTCTGTCTGTTATGATTGTTTGCAGCGCAGCAGGTTTTTCATTTCACGGAGTGATAATATAAGTTTGATATGTCCACGCCCATTTTGCATTGGGCTTTGCTTGTTCGTGTTGTGCCACAGCACATCAGGTCTTTAATTTTGATTCTGGCGTTATAACACTAAACTGTGCAAGATTTGCATCTGTCTGCGTGTTGAACGTCAGCTCATTTGTGTATGTGCGTGTGTCACCTAAATTTTCAGCGTATTCGTTGCTTAATCCTAATCAGCTTCCCTGAGGTGAATCGACCTGCTATAAGACCGGAATGTCGGGTCAAAATTTTTCAAAAAGGATCTACCGGAGGGGATTCGAACCACCAACCTTCGGATTACGGATCGGATGCCCTACCAATTGAGCTAACCGGCCACATACAGTTGATGTAAAGCAGTATCAAGTAAAATGTGAAACAAAGCTACTCAAGTGTCAGTCTGAACAACTGAACATAAAAACGGCAATTAGAGCTTCAATATAAATTGAAATAAAATTAAATTCAAATCGAGAATCTGATACATTTAAGCACCGTGGGTGCTTACCAACATATTTAATGTTTCTGTGTCTCTTGGAACAGTGATGGTGATTATTAGTTAACGTGACCAGTTATTAACGGTTCACCTCGGTAACGTCTCACATAAAACTTATATTTAAGTAAGCATTTTGACGTTTTTGTTTGAGTGTATTTTCAGGTATTTGTACGTTACATCACTTTACGTTTATTACGTTTCAGGTATAAGTACATTTTGAACAGATACTTCTGTTTGAACAGATAAATACTTTAGTTAACGGAATTTTGTATTTCGTGCAAAATGTAGTCACTCGATTGCCATTCAATACACTACGCTACACTCAGTAAAAGATCTCGTTTGTTGTAAGATAAAAATGCTTCAAGACGTTTTGGTTGCATAAACAACTTTATTGTAAGATAAAAACGCTTTCTTTTGCATACACATGTTGCTGAAAAACAGTACGTAAATATTTTGCATACACATTTTGCAGTAACATAATTGTTTGCTGCACAACAGGTTTTAGCTGACCTACTGGGCAGCTTACTTGAAAGTAGTTCTTAATACTTACTGAAGGTTTTGCCGCAGATTGGGCTTGTTAGTGTATTATGACGTCTTTGTGAACTTAATATACACCGAGTGTTATGTCGTAAGCCAATTATGTAGTCCTGATTTCCTATGTACGTAATTGATTGGCCCATATGAGGGCGAATAGGATTAGCCCAGTTTAGTATACATTTCAGACTGTTGTCTAACGTCACTAGTCCCTGTCTATACCTATACGGGTTTATTCCGATGTGCAACCGTTTCATTCCGATGTGCAACCTCACAATTCCGATGTGCAACCATTATACTTTTAACAGTAAAATGACAAGTTTTATTTCACAAATTAGAGGTTAACAATGCACACACACAGACACACACACAAAAAAACACACACAAACACAGGATGGACTCACTTAGACGTCAAATATCCACGGGGTGCATTGACAGCCACTGCTTCTGTGGCAAAAACTGACAGTGTCAGTTTTGAATGGTAGTGTGTCGTCTTTAATTTTGATTGTAATGGCTGAAAATTTTGGGCCCGTTATTATGGGCAAATTGTGGCTTATTTAGACTATGTTCAGCATTTTATCGGTTGATAAACTTGATCATATTATTGAAATATTACTTTATCTATTTCTGATCTGTCTATGCTTGTCATGTATAAAGTAAATCCCTTTCATGTCAAATTTTAAAGTTAGTACAGTACGTAGAAAGTATAGTATAAGTAAGTTTTGAAGTATGATACGCATTAAAACTGCTAGGTTGCACGTCGGAATTGCAAGGTTGCACATCGGAATCGCAAGGTTGCACTTTGGTACTGAGGTTGCACATTGGAATGCCATTTGGTTGCACACTGAAACCCAGTCACCTATACTATCCAACTGTTCCTTATCTGAAGTCCACAAACTCAACTGCAAGAACTTATCTGAAGTCCACAAACTCAACGGCAAGCAAACCCATGGTTTGTTAATAGCTATACAAACAACTAAATATATACAGTGTACAGCAGATAAGCGACTAATAGTCTAATAAGTCGCACCAAAAAGTCCCCCAACGTCCGTTTGTCAGGTTTTCGAGTGTTTACCTTTGTGGGTTGTCTACTTTACTACTTTAACAGCTGAGTAGACGCCAACTATAGCTTTAGCGCATTTCGCATTTTGTTGTTTCATTTGACGACGGCAAATTCTTTGTTTCCAGGCTGCATTTTTGCAATCTCACTCATTGAAATTTTGCGTTTTCGCAAATTCGTCTGAGTTGATTACTTATATACTCACCTTTTGTTTCTTCATACTTATCAGTCTGGGATTGAGGATGTCATTTTGTTTATGTTTAATTAATTCTGTCGTCAAGTATGATTAATGTTGTCTGATATGTATTTTCAGGCAGCAATTAGCTTAGCTTAAGCAGGCTTTTTTGATCTTTTGCAGTTTGAGAACTGTTAAAATTTAAAAATTACTTTTAGCATAATTGCTTTCTTGCCAATTCATTTTTAAAACTTCACGATTATTTTTGATATGAACGAAAATGATTCAAGCAGTTATAGCTTCAGCAGTTATATATATGTTTGCACTTGTCCCGAATGCCAAATGCATTAGCCACTGAGTTAGACCTTGAGGCAGGGCTTGTCTTAGAGTAATTACTTTTACCTAGTTTTAAAAAACGGTACTTTCACCTAGTATATATTGTCGCCACTGTAGTTTTATTGGTAATGACTCCAGACTTAAAAATTTGTTTTTTTCTGCGCCAGGTATATATTGTGTTATGATTAATTAATAATGCACCTGAAGTGCTGGTCACTTATTTTGTGGTTGTCCTTTGTTGCTGCCCTCTGCTCGGCATGTCCCAAAGACTGCCAGTGTTTTCACCGCTCCGTCAGATGCGTGTTTGCCAACTTAACCTCCGTGCCTGTCGACCTGCCTTCAGATACTGTCACTTTGTAAGTTTTGAAGACTTTGTTAACATGCAAAATTTATGGTGCTCCGTCTTGTATTCGAAGAATATCCTCAGCATATCGCATGTAAATAGCATATCGAAACGAAATCTGTTCAAAATTGTTTTGAACCTATATTCGCAAAGGTGCTTTTTTTAAGTACTTGAGCTTAGTTGGCTACTGAATATGAAAGAAATTTACTCAAGAGAAGAAAACAAAATAAAATAGATAGCAAGTAGAAACACAGCTAACACAGATATGCTGAATAAAATTAACTAAATTCATTAAAAAATATAGCAGAGCGTGGTTTCGATCCACGGACCTCTGGGTTATGGGCCCAGCACGCTTCCACTGCGCCACTCTGCTTACTCTCTGTTCTGTGTCAAAACGAAAATGAACTGAAGCACAGCTGGGTGGCTTGTTGATACAGTCAGTGCTCAGACGGATGTTTAAAGGCGTGTTTCCAAGCTGTTCATGTATATAAATATTAAGGGTCAGCATTTTAGACATCTTGAGCTGTGATGCGAATCTTAGACATTTTGAAAGCCTTTTATATTGTCTTACTGAGAAATGTGGTATGTAATGTAATGGCATATTTACTGTACATACAGATTTGAATTTAAAAGCTGATTCGAACCGACTTTTGGGACAAAATTCAGGCTTTCATCTCGATGGACATATGTGTATGGATCCCGTCAGAAAAATTAGGGTCTGCGTTAAAAAAGGCCTGAAAATTGTGGCCAAACCTTTTAGGTACTCAATTTTTAGAGACGTTCGCCTTCTATCTGACCCACAAATTTTTAACAAGAGTTCGCAATTTAGTATGTAATGGTTTATTTAGCCTGAAAAAGACGCCGCAACATAACTGTGTAGGTAACGACCAAAGCGCAACTTACTGTTAAGGCATAAAGTTAACAACAACAAAAAAGGAAACTTTAAAAAACACTCAAGCTTATAACATATATAGATGGCTTGGGCTAACTAGGGTAGGTCTGGGCGGATTGGCCGGCTACAAGTGACATACCCCTGAGAAACGGACCTAAGTTTAATTTAACTCTACTTTCATTCGGACAAATATACGTTTTGTCCTCTAACAGTCGTAATACGAGATACCTTTAAGAAATTTGTACTTATTTCAGAGATCTCAGGTTTAATCAAATATCCAGGTTGGCCAAGAGCGCGTTTCCCGATTTGCCTATTCTGGAAATACTGTAAGTCTGAGTATTGTTTTAAAATGTCTGGACCTGTGTTGATATATGTGATCATCAAACATGATCTACAGGTGGTACTTGATTTTTGAGCTAATTTTTTACAAAAATATTTTGATGTTGTGGTTGTTCTGCTCCAATGACCTTCCTTATAACTTTGACATCGTTCCAGCACATAAATTGCAACAGCTACATGATGATTATTGATTATAATACTGCTTTAGGTCAAACTAATTTGTTTTCACTTATTTTATTTTGGTTAGGCTCGTTTATTTTTGCGAAAATGAAGCCTGTATTCATGAATATCGACTAAACGTACTTTTTTCAGTAATTCTGTTTTTTAGATTGCTCAATAACAACGAAATATCAGAAATCAGCGATGAAGCATTTGTAAATCTGCGCAAGCTACAGTCTCTGTGAGTTCCTCGTGCTTTTTAGATTCGATTGATACTTTACATTTGCATATGGTAAGTGAGCGTGGGAGATTGTTCCCCTCAGCCTGACCCGCTTCCCCCTCCCCCAGAAGGTTTGCTCTTCTCAGATCACCTGCACTCCTATAGTCAGTTTCCTTTAAAACCGCATTGCACCCCCACCCCGCGAGATTTCTCAACTGCAGATGTGTGCTTGTAGCCGCCGCAATAACTTAAGGGGGTAGTGTCGCGAAAGCAGTTTTGCTCATAGGTTGCAAAAAGAGATCTTTTTGCTTTGAACTTGTACGTTCACTGAGAAACTAGTCCAATGCTATACTGTGTTAAATAAGTACTGCCAGACACTAGACTACCAATATCTACCAATATCTTGAACCAATCACCGATTGTAAGCCAGACATCACACAATAGAGACATGAAAATTCAAAAAATTAAGCCAGATATCAGATTGGCCAGCTTGTGAAGTACACATAACGTCTCGACGCACATTTTTTTGCCACAAATAAGAAAAAAGTAAAATGAAGGTTCGTTTTTCTTTTGATTTCAAAATAAGCGTCTAAATTTTTCACAATTTATCATTATTGCTGTGAGTACTTCACTGTTTATGCACAGTTTCACAGTTCAAATAGATATTACTCCTCAATCACTCGAGCAATTTGCACTAAATTTTGCGTACATAAACTCCAACATATGTCCTTTTAGTCTGTGTAAACAAACTAAACAAATAAGTTGATAATTGTGACGAAAAGATCGAATGTGAATAGGTTTTTAAAACGTCATTTTTCCGACTTTGCGACCTCACTGCAAACAGTATATTGCATCAATTTTGATGAAACTTGGCGAAAATACTTGCGTCAACATATATTTTCAAAATCGAAGTCTTATTTTTTTCTATAAATGTTTTACAGTTACGCAAAATCGACTGCTTTCGCGACACTACCCCCTTAATACCTACTTAATAGCATACGTAGGCAGGTGACCGGGGGGGGGGGGATGCGGACCAACTTTTCCGCCCTCTTTTTGCTCCATGAGCCTACCGTGAGCCACCATTTTACCTTTTTACCTTCGTGAGTCAGGGCAGGGTGAAGCACCTGTCTGGGGGGGAGTGACAAAGCCTTCTGGGGGGTCAAGACCCCCCAAACCCCCCCTCACGCCCCTGTATGCTTAATAGTTGATTGTTAATGCACGCTGTGAGTCCAGCAGTGAGCCCTTAAAATTGTTTTAGTCAGTTCTTGCACTTTTATTTCAAGGAAGTTTGACTTAAATTTGTACATATTATGTGAAATAAGCTTCCATCAATCATGGTTGTCGGTTGAGGTATTTTTCTCATTCGTTTTATTTCAACCAATTACGTAAAAATTCAGACTTTTATGTTTTGTATAGTTTTCTTTATTTTATAGATTTCTGTATAAAAACAAACTGCGGACGATTCGTTACGGTGCTCTAAAAGGATTGAAGTCTCTTCATTATTTGTGAGATTTTCTGTGTTAACTAACGTGATCGTAATCAGGTTTTAGTTAGTCAAGATGTGTCACAGCTTTATTTTTATTTTTAATAGCATATAACGTAATTGCCTTTTTCAAGTACTCGTCCAATGTGCATTGATGGAGAGTGATTTCGTGTTGCAGTTATTTGATATTGAGATTATTTGTTATCTCTATTTTCAGATATTTGCATGATAATGAAATTGAAAAGATTGACTCAAGGACATTTAAGGATACGAAACAACTAAAAATTGTGTAAGTTTCTGTGTATTACGTAATGACCAAGGGCACATAGTATGATTGAAATGAACTAAGTTACAGATTTATATTTGTTCTTTATTTTTCGAAGCCAGCGGTCTTGGTCTAAATGTTAGTTTACATGTAGTACGACTAATTAGATGTAACTTACTTAGCACAGTACAGTACTAATGGTGATCAACACTATACATAAACATGACACAACATCATATATAAATACTATCTATTTGCTTTTGGCATTTTCCGGTAAGCGCCCGTCACTGGCTCGTTATTTGCCAACGAAAAGCGACCTTTTTGTACAGTACAATACCTTTGGTTAATCAGATAGTATTTTATAAATACGTTTGTATAAATATTTGTGCTTATTGCTTATGTATTTAACTTTGTATTCCAGGTATCTGAATGAAAACAGAATTCGACATCTGCCAACTAATTTTCTCACTGGACTCAATCAGTTAGAAAGGCTGTGAGTTATGCTAAAAACGATTGCAGTGTTGCTGGTTGGTTTTCAAAGCCTGTTTCACACGATGGGGAAAAATGTGGGGAATCCCCACGTGGCACCATGTAGCATCCCATTGGGTGCCCCAAGGCCAAGGGGCACGTCACGCGTTTTCCCTCGTGTGAAACAGGCTTCAATGGGAGAAATGTGAAATTAATTGTCTGCAATACTTGTTAGTTAGTTAGCTAGTAGTTGTTTTTAGTTGATTAGTACTTGTTGAATAAATTGTCCAGTTTCGAGGTCCCAGCGTCAGTAATGGCTGAAACCTTGGTTTCACCAAAAGAACAATGACTGTAATAACAATATCAACATTGGTGTCAAAATTCCATCGATTGCTTCTACTTATGTTTTTGCGTTTTTTATACATTTACAGCTTTATCAATAATTTTGTAAGAAGCCAAATTTATTCGATTATTTTATTCATTCTGAAATGAACATTTTTTCCATTCTATTTTACTACGTATATAATGCATTTATATATATGTACTTAGCATTGTATGAGTATGTATGAACATCTACATATGAGTGCTCTTAGCTTAGATATTGCTTAAATTAGTATTAAATATGAAATAATAAATAGTAATTATTAGTAGTTAAATATTAAATATTGATACGTAACTATTAAGTTGGCTGAAATTTTTGGTTTGAATTCTTAATTTTCATTATTCCAGCCGACTTGACCAGAACCCCCTGGTTTGTGACTGTGGTATATTGTGGTTGAAAGAGTTCCTGCATCTGCACTCTGATACTCTGCAGGCTTTCGTGGGAGTTTGCGCCGAACCGGAAAATGTTGCAGGAAGATCACTTATTCAGATCCCGTTGACAGATTTTCGCTGTAGTGAGTTGGCCGTTTTGTCTTAGTAATTGATTGATATTACTGTTTTTTTTGGTTTTTCTACTTTAATAAGGTATATTAAAGCTGGGCGACTGCTATGTGATGGGTAGTATGTTTAAAAATTATTTCTGGAGAAATAACATGGTTTTACTGTTATCCAGATTTCGATGTATCGTTTTTAAAATGACAGTTAAGCTAGCAAAAGTTTGTGAGCGTTTTGGTGCATTTCAAGCAATACTGAGTTGAGGTTGGCTGACGACTTGTCGTCCATTGTTACCTAAGTCAACTGTTTCGAATCAGTTGTACCATAGTTAGTACATTACAGTTCATTCGTACTTCTTTTTGTTGCAGGTTTGCCGCACATCAAAGAGCCTCCGCGAAGCGTCACAGTCCACAATGGAGAAACGGCACATTTGGCCTGCATCGCAGAAGGGAATCCGGAACCAGAAATTAGATGGTTTCATAACAAGTCAGTTGGTGATTGGATAGTGTTTGCAACACATAAGGTCACCTGAAGAGCATGTGATGGTTGCATGCTTCAATGATTTTTTTAGTATAAGGAAGTCAGATCCTATTCTCGCTAATGAAAGAAAGTGTAGATTAATATTCTAATTTATTCAGTGTATCAGCATTTTTTTGTATAATCAATTATGCAATTGCAAGCAATAATTATGGAATGCAACTCATCACACATTGGACGTATATCCATTTTATTACTTAAATTTTTTTGTAGCATTCCAATCAACAACGGCGTCCGTTATCACGTGATGCGAAACGGAAGTCTGATTATACAGCAATCTCAGCGGAAGGATTCGGGCTACTACGAATGTTTGGCAGTGAACTCGGTTGGGTCGCGACGGGCTAAGCGGGCGCAAGTGCGATACGTCGCTCAACAGGGATCTCCGAATACGGAAGGAGAAAGGAGACGGACTAATACGGTTGACAATAGATCGAGATGTAAGATTGGTTGTGGATTTGGGTTGGGTTTGCTGTTTCATGTTTTAGAAGAGATTCCTTACTGACATCAAATTTAAGACAAAATGAATAAAAATTCAACGGAACGGTCGAAAGCTAATGTAGTTTTTATAAAATTCAGAAAGCATACATTAGTCTAGGTCAATTACATACAATCTGGACAAGTTTTGCAAAAGTTTAAGTCCAAAAATCGCCTTAATTATAGGGTCGATTCATACTTCCAGCCGTATGTCCGTTCAACCTGGAAAATTTCGAAAGTATCACGCCACCAGTGTACTGTAGCATGGTAATTTCGTGAGTTTTGCCTTACTGTAAATGCCATTTTTTTTACAATCAAAAGTGTAGAAAATATGATACCTAGTTGCGAAACTCATTTTTTCAGGGTCTAATTATTTTTTCCTGCCTCAGAGAGTGGAACTAGGTTTTTGTTTTTTGTATTTCAGACAGCCCCCCTCGCCTGGTAGTGCGCCCAGCCAGTCAGTCTGTGACGGAGGGGGGCCAGGTTCGTCTCTCCTGTCGAGCCTCCAGTTTCCTACGGGCCCATTACCGTTGGTCCCATGGGGGCCGTCCCATCGACCCCACTAATGGGAACTTTGAGCAGACTCCCACGGGAGAGCTGATTATACGTAATGTGAGACGGGCCAGCGCGGGTCACTATACGTGTACTGCGGCCAATGGTTATGGAAGAACTTCGGCTTCGGCTGTTCTAGACGTTAATTGTTAGTTGTTTAACTGTTTACTATTTTACTCATTTATTGGCCCGGGGAGTACCCGTTTTATCGAAGCAACATGATCGTCGGCGAAAATGCGTGTCGTTTAAAATGAAATAAAATCAAATAAAGATCAATCCGTTAAAATGTTCAAACTTGGGCTTCATTTCAAACTTAAAATTACAGAAACGTAGTTACTGTGATACTTATGTCCAACTAATGTGATGCATGTACTTTGAGGGGTTGAGCATCCTTATGGGAGAAGAAGTCACACTGTGAGACATCTGTTTTCTTCCGGAAGGCTCATCACATAAACATTTATATTCCAAAATTATAAAACTGAGCTTAAGCGTCAGTCAAACTAAGCCAATCGTAACTGTCGAGAGTACACTTGAGCGTAAGCCTAAGCATAAATCCTAGCCTAAGCCTAAATTTGAGTATATCTGAAAATGCACACTCACACATGTTGAGCCTTATAGGCAGCAAGATGCCCATGACTCTCAGTACTATAGCTTGCAATGGATTTTGATAACATAATTTAGATCCCCCTGAGTTCCGATTCCCGCCTGCAGATGTCTCTGTGACCGAGGGTTCCGAAGTAACACTGCACTGCGAGGCTACTGGTTACCCATTGCCCATTGTTCAGTGGCAGAAAGAAGGTAAAGTAAAGTGTCTGAATTCGTTCGATATTTGCAGATGGCTTTTGTCGTTTTTTAGGTGACGTAGGGTTGCTTTAAACTTGAAGAAATTTTTATTGTATAGCTGAAAAATTACTTTGTATCCAGTACAGTTTTTAAAAATAGTCTTTAACATCACCTACTGTATTTCTAAGATTTATACAAAGTTAGAAATATAGAATAGCGAGAGATAACTCTAAATTAAGGTTTGCTGTCTGCACCCGGATATTAGTTGAATTTTAGTACTCATGTTTTTAAGTGTCTCATTGTCATAATAGTGTCTAGACGAAGAATGGGACTCTTTCTACTCTAGCCTGCTAGAGTTGTGGCTCGACGTCGACAGATGCGCTTGTCGTTTTCGGCCTACTTGTTTAAATTTTTCTAAACAAGTATACAGTACTACTCAGTGCGTAAACTTCTACTTATACTCTTCTATACTCTATTTATGTACTCTTGTTTATCCCACCCAGGCCATCTTCTCCGCTCCACCCGCCGTCTGACCATCGAACCGGGCCAACAGAGCATCTTGACCATCTACCCACTACTCAGGGCCGACGCTGGACAGTACACCTGCATAGCGCAGAACCCTTACGGGCTTGTACGGGCTTCTGCTGAAATCAGATTGAAACGAAGTAGTAAGTGCAGTGACAGTAGGCTCGATTCATACTTACATCATATGTCCGTTCAGCCTGCAGAATGACGACACTAGCAGCCTAGTGCAGTGGATCAGCCAGCGCAAGTGGCGTCATTATTTCGTCATTTTGTCGGCTGAACGGACATACGGCTGTAAGTATGAATCGAGCCACAGTCGTTTTAACGTTGTACGATTACAAACCGTCATGGGCAAATAGATGAGTGTAGGAGACTTTAGCATTTAGCTCATGCAAAGTTGACAGTTCTTAAAAATATCGTCGTATTGTAACGGTTACATTTTTATATTGTTTGACAAACGCTTTTAGGTTTGGTTGTACAATTCACCTTTTTGTTCAAAAATGCTTTTTTTGCAAACGTTTGTAACTTTCTTTACAACTACACACATAACCATGCCTTCGACTACGAACTAAAGAACCACGTTTTGTTTTTTAGTGCCGCCCCGAATAACCACTGCTCCGGAACCACAGAAAGTTCGTCGAGGCGAAACTGCTTCGTTCCAGTGTCGAGCCGTGGGCGAGCCTGAACCCCACATCACCTGGTTGTTCAATGGGAGCCCGATTCCCACGGTCAGAGGTCACTATGAGGTCACCGCCCATGGGACACTTTATATCAACCAGGCGACGCTGCAGGACTCGGGTCACTACACTTGTCAGGCCGGAAATGATGTTGGAGCTCAGACAACTGATACGACGCTCACTGTGACATGTAGGGACAGAAACATTTTATTTTGCTTTATCTTTTTTTCATTTTCGCTATTTTGTTTTCTTTATTAGCTGGACTTGAAAGTTTAAAACTAGCCTACAATTTTAATTTTGACACATGTCTTTTAGAATTAGAAAAAAGCTC
The DNA here is from genome assembly GCA_030248245.1 of Trissonchulus sp. WLG1_4. Taxonomy (NCBI): domain Eukaryota; kingdom Metazoa; phylum Nematoda; class Enoplea; order Enoplida; family Ironidae; genus Trissonchulus; species Trissonchulus sp. WLG1_4. The sequence continues at coordinate 18,844 of JASANF010007101.1, read as the reverse complement.
AGTTTGAGCTCACCTTTATTTTTTGTGTTACCTAGTATTATATTTTAGTATTTGGTATTTTAAGTTACTAGCTTTGATTTTTAGTTACTAAGTTTAATGTTACTAACGCGGTAGATGCGTTTTTCAGTATCGACTTAAAACCGAACAAACATAAACTAGTGAAGCTTTATGTTAACCAGCCATGACAGATCTGGTCAATTTTTTTACATATTAGAAACTATCAATTTTTATTATATTTTATAAAAATATTAATATTTTAGTGGAAGCAGCCCAGAACCCGGTGGATACGGCTCTGATCCACAGCTCGGTGCAGCAGGCCACCGCCAACGTCGACCGCGCCATCAACTCAACACAACGCCGTCTCTATAGCAACACCACCAAGACGCCATCAGAATTACTATCCCTTCTCAGATACCCTGGTATGCCTCTGCTAACAGGGGTATTGAGTACATACTATGAAGCTGCACACTCTACCATAGTAGTAGTATTAGGCAAGGTGATCGGTGAACTTACTAAAACATGCTTTGGCCCTATCAGTAATCTGTCAGGTTTGGGTAGCTGTAACTGTTATTAGCCATCAGCCAATAAGATCGAAGTACAGGTACTTCTAGTTCACAATTAAGCTATTGTAGTCTCATAGCATAATAATATGTCGCATTGAAGAAAACGTTGGTAGCAAAAACATGTGGTGCACGGGCGTGACGACTGCCCCAAATTTTAACTTTAGTGGTGAGAGGAAAACGCTTGTCAGTTCAAGGTTTTATTGTTTGTTACTATCATTAAACTTTTCAACAAGCTTGACTTTTATTTTACTTTTATTTATTTATAATTTATTTGAATATTTCAGGTCCTCAAGCGGTGGAGCTGGCTAGAGCTCGCGAAATCTACGAAGAAACCTTGAATGTTTTGCAGCAACACGTAGAACGGGGCCTAACCTTTAATATTTCACGTAACTAAATTAAAGTTTTTCATAACTGTTTCTTTAGGTGCGTTCTCACTGTCCGTAGAAGAACATATCAAACAGTGGAACTTCCGTACACGGAACAGTCCTAGGTATGTATACGGACAGTAGCAGACCAGTATAAACAAGTCTTTTGTCTCGGGACCGATTCCTGAAATGGAGTGAACTGATTAGATTAAAATTTGTTTTGCCAATAACTCACGTGAAATATGACTGTAAGTGCGTACAAAACTAGCTGTAACAATTATAGTTCACGCTTGTGCCAAAATTTGTAGGTTTATTCTAAGCTTAGTCGACATAATAAGCGATCAAATTTCAATCTAATCCGTTTAATCTATTTCAGGAGTTGGCCCCGAGTCCATAAAGACTTGTTCATACTGGTCCGCTACTGTTCGTATATACGTAGAATTTAAGGCTGACGCAATCTAAATAGTTAATATTTTTTCCAGATTTCTCCTACCGCTCCCTTCTCTCGCCCTCCCACCTTCAACTGATCGCCGAGCTGACCGGTTGCCACATTCATCGAGACGCCGATCCATGCCACGATATCTGCTTTCATCAGAAATACCGCAGCTATGACGGCACTTGTAACAATCTGCAAAACCCCATGTGGGGCGCCTCCCTCACTCCATTCTTAAGACTTCTCTCCCCTATTTATGAAAATGGATTCAATACGCCTGTTGGTAGGTTTGGAAAAATTAATTACATTTTAATAATGGAAAAACAAAATTTCATTTAATATTTTCGCTCTGTTTATTTACGTTTTACAACTATTTCATGTGTTTCAGAGTATTAAGTCAATAGTAATACTAACAGACTATTGTAAACCTATGTAGTTGTGTAACCGATTCAAATGTGTTTTCATTTCACTGAAGAAATTTGGGTTGACCATGAGCCAATCAAAATCTGGGGCTTGTTCTTCGGTTCTACAAGTCTCACGATTGTAACAATTGTAAATGCAAAATCAGGGCCCCGTTGCATAAAAGTTTGAACAGTCTAACAGTGTAACAGTCTAACAGTTGAACAGTGAATCCCGTTGCAAAAAGCTTAACACTGTTAGTCGACTGTTAGACTGTTATTAACAGTGTTAGAACAGTGAATTTGAACAGTGAGCGTTGCATCAAAACTAACAGTGTTAGTTTTACACTGTTCAAATTTTCTTAAAAATCTAACAGTCGATCACCCACTGTTAGATTTCAATTATTGTTTGTTAAATTACAACTTTAGTTTATATTCGTTGCAAATGGAGAATTATTAATGTTTTTTTTAGTATAGGTAAGTTTTTTTGACAAGTTTATGCAACATTTTTTACATATAGTACAAGTTTGAAATCAGATGAGTGTAATACAATATCGGCTGTTGTTTTTTATATTGTATCATACGACTCTTCATGCATGTATCAAAAGTCCAGTAACTGCGTTTTGTACTTCTAACGAGTTTTTAAGAATGCAATTTTACAACATTTTTCCCCTTCTAGTTAATTCTTCGGCTAACGGTAATGTCTCTGTTCGTATTCCAACGGAGACATCCGTTCAGGCGGGCGACGATTTCGAACAGGGTATCGCCGGCCTGTAGGCCTGAAGTGATGGCCCACGGCTTGGTTAGGTGCAGGTCTTTCTTGTGGTTGAGTCGGGCAGTATGGATGTGTTCGGCATGGTGGCAGTGGCACGGGAAAGGTGAAATCCAAATCTTCAGCTACTTGTGACTTGGTAGAATCTCTCTTTGTGGCAGATTCTTTTCTGGGACGTAACTGATCAACATGTCTTGAAAATAGCTGATTACCACTGCTGATTTCGTAAACACTGGTCCCTTTCATTCTTTTGATGAATCCTCGTTGCCATTTGTCTGAACCACGATAGTTGCGAAACCAAATTGGCTGGCCAATGGTAAACTTCGTTGAACTTTGGGATTTGTCTTGACGGGGACCAGGTTTCAGAAGGTCAAGTCTGGTTTTGATATTTCGACCAAACATCAATTTACTTGGCGTTGTTTGAGTAGTTGTATGTGCTGTGGTCCTGTAGTTCAGCAAAAAGTTGGCCAATCTTTTTTGCAGATTTGGTTCAGTTCCAGATTTCATTGCTCGCTTGAAAGTGCTGACTAGTCGCTCTACTTCACCGTTAGATTGTGGATGATATGGAGGTGTGAGAATGTGAGACACCCCATTGCAGTTGCAGAAATCCTTAAATTCTTGTGAAGTAAAGGCGCTGCCGTTGTCACTCACAAGTGTTGTGGGGATTCCAAATCGTGCAAATAGCTGCCGTAAAACTTCAATGGTTGTTGTGGAATTGGCGTGCTTGATCTTGAAAATTTCGGGCCATTTGCTATGTGAATCAATCACCAGTAACCACATGTGGCCAAGAAATGGGCCCGCAAAATCTATATGTAACCGGTCCCACGGCGTAGCTGTGACAGGCCAACAAGATTTCCCAGTAGTGGCAGGAGGCATTGCAGCACAGGCATTGCACGAAACACAGTCTTTAGCTACATCGTCGATATCAGCATTCATTTTTGGCCACCACATAAATTCTTTTGCTTTTGACTTCATTCGACTGATTCCGGAGTGTGCAGAGTGCAGTTCTTTCAATAATTGAGCACGAAAATTTTCGGGAATCACAATACGGCCTCTCCAAAACAGACAATCATCATGCACTGTAAGCTCATGTCGACGCTCATGCAAAAGACGTAACGAGGGATCAGTTTTGGAGTTTAGTTTTGTAGGCCAGCCACTGATGGTGTAGTCTAAGGCATCTCTCAGTACTGGATCATTTTTAGTTTTCTTTTGAATATCTTCAAACTTTACAGGCAAACGTTGAGTAATGTCAGTGTAGAGTTGATAGACTTCTTTAGAAGACGTATCTATCTCTTCTGACTCTGTGCTCTGTTGGGGAAGACGTGACAAACAGTCTGCGTTTGCGTGTTCCACTGATCGTTTGAAGGTTATATCATAATAGAACCCGGACAAAATTATGGCCCATCTTTGGAGGCGGCTTGCGGCACAAGCCGGGATTGCTGTTTTAGGGCCAAAAATTGCAACCAATGGCTTGTGATCAGTAGCTAGTGTAAACTTCCGACCATATAAATACTGATAGAATTTTTTAGCACCAAAAACTATAGCAAATGCTTCTTTTTCTATTTGTGAGTATTTTCTTTCTTGCTTTGACAAGGTTTTTGATGCCGCTGCTATCATGCGTTCGTCACCATTAGGCAGCTTATGAGAAATAACAGCTCCAACTCCGTGTTGAGACGCATCTGTAGCCAAAATAACAGGTAAATTTGGATCATAATGGATCAGGGTTGGTGGACTTGACAGTGCTTGTTTCACAGCTAAAAATGCTTTTGCTTGGTTTTCGTCCCAGCTCCATTCGGCATCTTTGGCAAGCAATTTCGTCAAAGGGCTAACTAGTTGCGACAGATTTTTTACAAATTTACCATAGTACGTTACCATCCCTAAAAAACTCTTTAGCTCGCTGACACTTTCTGGTTCAGGCATATTTCTTATTGCTTCAACTTTCTTTTTCAAAGGATCGATGCCGTGCTTAGAGATAACGTGACCCAAGAAAGTCACTGTATCAGCAAAAAAATCACACTTTTGAAAACCAAGCTTTGCTCCGTTTTGCCTCATTCGGTCAAAAACTTGCTGCAAATTCCGCAAATGCTCTGTTTCGTTTGCTCCAGTTACAACTATGTCATCTAAATACCACCCAGTTCCTTCACAACCGTTCAGTATTTGATCCATTTTCTTTTGGAATAAGGCCGGAGCAGAGGATACCCCAAAGGGCAAACGGCGAAAACGGTACAATCCTTTGTGCGTGTTGATCACGCAAGCTTGCTGACTTTCTTTGTCCAAAGGATACTGGTTATAGGCTCTCGACATGTCCAGTTTGCTAAATTTCTCACCCCCATTAAGCTTCGAAAACAGTTCCTCCAGGCGTGGCAGAGGGTACTGCTCCACTATTAAAGCTTGGTTTAAGCCCACTTTAAAGTCGGCACAAACTCGAACACTTTTATCCGGTTTCATTACCGGCACGATCGGGGCCGCCCATTCGGAGTAGTCCAAGCGCTCCAAAATGCCGTCCTTTAAATCCCTTTCCAGCGACTTTTCAATACCGTCTTTCAGAGCAAACGGCACAGGGCGGGGCCGAAAAAACTTCGGTTTCATGCGAGAGTTGAAGGTCAGATGAGCTCCAGGGCCTTTGAGCTCACCCAGCTCAGGAGTGAACAGGTCAGAATACTCCTTGAGTAGAGTTTGCAATACTTCAGACTTCGGTTTAGTCGGATTCGAATTTAACTTGACATTATGGAGTGATTTCCAGTCAAGCTGAATGAATTTCAGCCAATTGCGTCCAAATAAAGGAGGACCTTTAGCTTTAGCAACAATCAAGGACACTTCTTTGTACACTTTTTCATTTACAGTTAGCAGTACTTTCAGTTCACCAAGAACCGGAATAGTTTCGTTGTTGTAGCCCTTCAATAAAATTGGACTTGGCTGTAACGGAATTTCTGAAAACTGTTTTTTCCAAACGTTTTCGGGTAAAATTGACACAGCCGAGCCAGTGTCCAGTTCCATGCTCAAATTCTTTTTATTAATAGTTACAATTACTTTAATTGGTTCGATACGATTGACTGAGTACACATAACAAATGTAGTCTGAATCATCTTTGTCAGATGTTTCTGTGAACTCTTCTTCAATTTCGTGAACTTTTTTAGGCTTATGCTTTGAAACTTGCATTCTGTCAGTTTGTTTGCAAGCAGAAGCCAAATGTCCTTTTGTTCCACAAGACCGACAAACATAGTCTTTGTAGCGGCAATTATTAGCGAAATGATTAGGCTTATTGCATCGGTAGCAGACTTTACTACTGTTCGTGGCATTAGTCTTTCGGCGAAAGCTAGAATCAGCACTATGCTTTGTGTGTAGCTTGTGAACAGTTGAACCTTGGAGTTCTTTTGATTTTCTGTCAGCCATTTCCATTGACTGTGCAAGTTCGATCGCTCTAACTAGACAAAGTTCTCTTTCGCTGAGCAGTCTTTTCTGGATGGCTTCCGTCTTTAAGCCGCAAACAAAACGATCGCGAAGGGCTTGGTCCAAATATTCACCGAATTCACAATGAATCGCTAACTTTCTCAATTCCGCTACAAAATCGCCCACAGTTTCTCCTTCCCCCTGGTCGCGTTTGTGGAAGTGAAAACGCTCAGCAATTGTCAAGGGTTGTGGTTCAAAATGACGCATCAAAGTCTCATTCAGTTCAGCAAGAGGCAAATCCCCCGAACGATTTGGGGCGACAAGTGATTTTAGGACACCATAGGTTGTCGACCCAATCGCGCTAAGCAAAACTGCTCGCTGTCTCGCTTCGTTTTCAATTACGTTTGCCACGAAATACTGACCAAGACGCTCGCTGTAACTTGACCAGGATTCCTGACCAGGAACAAAGGGTTCCAGGGAGCCAATTGCAGCCATTATCAATGGAAGACAATGATGCGATTAATTAATCCACTGCGCCAGTTAATACAATATCGGCTGTTGTTTTTTATATTGTATCATACGACTCTTCATGCATGTATCAAAAGTCCAGTAACTGCGTTTTGTACTTCTAACGAGTTTTTAAGAATGCAATTTTACAACAGAGTGATGATACTTCAAAGCGATTATTTTTCAATCTTTAACGAGCTAAATGGTCTAATTACTTAATGGATCGCACCCTGCTTTGCTGGGGGTCGGCAACCCAAGAAATGCGAATAAGAATATACGGCTATATATACGATACGTTGCCTCCGGCTCCGCTGGGGTCGGCAACCCAACAATATTAGTGTAATATGTGGTCTAGTACCCAATACCGTATTTTCGCCATGAAACGTCGGTTTTTTACTATTTTTTTCCGAAATGATAGGCAAAAAGCCGAAAGCATACTTGCCATGTGAAATAATACAAATACTCCTACCCCTTGCATGGAGGGAGTTGGAATTACAGGCTGGTAGTCTTTTTGTGAAAAAACGCAAAAGTGAAACATAGAACTAATAAAATTCGTGGAAGTCATAACCTCATGACTGTTAGAATCACACAATTAGGTACTCTGCGATTTTGCAGAAGACTGCTGCTTGTTGTGCTGAAATATAAATGCTGAATTGCAATAATATATAAGCATACAGCAGTTATATGCAATAAACAGTCAGTCAGCTACACTTTTAGGCGGACTGTTAGACTGTTGAAATTTCACTGTTAGACTGTTGACTATTTAGCGGTTTTCAACAGTCGCTTTATGCAACGAAAATTTCAACACTGTTATTTAACAGTGTAACAGTTGAACAGGCTAACAGTGTTAGACTGTTCATTTTTATGCAACGGGGCCCAGGTGATTCGATTCGAATTCCCCGCAACGCAACAGCACTTTACTGAGACAATGCTTTCAGGATGGAACCCTGAGCGTCTCTACTACGGCCACCCCAAGCCCAATGCCCGCCTGGTGTCGACCCGCGTCATCTCGTCCTCGTTCGACGAAGTGCCTCAGGACGGTACCATTACGTCCATGGTCATGCAGTGGGGCCAGTGGGCAGACCACGACATTGACTTTGGGGTGGCTGCCCCCAGTACCGCTGTATTTCAGGTGAACCTCGCGGGCTATTGAAATTCAGCAACCTATTGAGTTACGTGAAACCAGTTTCAGCGGTTGTTAAGGGAAATTGGGACAATGTAAGTATGGGCAATTTACATTGGCTCAAAGTTGGCACTTAACTGGGCGTACAAGAAATTTCGGATAAACCTTCAAGTACAAAATGTTACGATGCTTACGTAACATTTTGCTTCGGTGTTGGCAGCATTTTAATGTATCAATTTTATTCAATTCAGAGTATTATTTGATTTATTTGAGATAAATACTAAACGCAGAACCCGATAAAATACAGAGCAAAGCACCTCAAACTAAGCACTTCGTAATACCTCAATTATCTAGAAGTCAACAACCATAAAACTTTCAATATTCTTATTCTTATTTGTATCTTTTATTTCAGACAGGTCGAGACTGTGGCAATAGTTGTGATCGAAACGAGCCTCCCTGTTTCAACATCCAGATTCCCCCTGGGGACCGCCGCTACTCTGGAGGGGGTCGCAGTTGCATTGAATTCGAGCGGACCGGGGCCGTGTGCGGGTCTGGGGAGACTTCGGTTCTCATGAGCAACGTCTACCCACGGGAACAAGTGAACGTAGTGACCAGTTACATTGACGCGTCAAACGTTTACGGCAGCAACGAACGCGATGCACTAGATCTGAGAGATCTATTTTCAGATCACGGTCTACTAAAGTTCGATATCGTCAGTCATAAACAGAAGCCCTACCTCCCGTTCAACCGTAACACGCCGATGGACTGTCAGCGTAATGCCAGCGTACCTCATTCTGTGCGCTGTTTCCTTGCTGGAGATTATAGAGCGAATGAACAGTTGGGACTAACGGCCATGCATACCATTTGGTTGAGAGAACATAATCGAATAGCATCTGAATTTCTACAAATCAACCCTCACTGGGATGGAGAGCAAATTTACCAAGAGACTAGGAAAATTTTGGGAGCTGTTTTTCAGCATATTACCTACCAACACTGGTTACCAAATATTTTGGGGCCTGCCGGTTTGGAGATGATTGGACCATATCAAGGATATAAGGCCGAAACTTCCGGAGCGGTTAGTAACGTTTTTGCGACCGCTGCATTTCGATTTGGACACAGTTTGGTGAACCCATTTTTGTATCGACTCAATAGTAGTTTTCAGCAAACACCCGAAGGACATTTACCGCTTAATCAAGCGTTTTTTGCCCCTGAACGCTTGCTAAACGAAGGTGGGGTTGATCCTATTTTAAGGGGACTTTTTACATACTCGGCAAAAAAGTTGACTCCAGAAGCCATGCTAAATCGCGAACTAACTGAGCGCCTGTTTTCTGCGGCTCATAATGTAGCCCTGGATTTGGGAGCTCTGAATATTCAAAGGGGACGTGATCATGCTTTACCCGGATATTTGGAATGGAGACGGTTTTGTAATCTTTCGGCTCCGAATGATTGGGACCGACTGTCCGACACCATTCATAGTCAGCGACTGAGACGACATTTGGTAGATCTTTACGGCCATCCAGGTCAGTTTCAGACGTCGGCAGGTCGATGAAATTGTTGCCTGTTTATTGGCAGATTTACACCAAAAACATTAAGGGTGGAATGCATAAAGAAAGTCTAAAGTTAAAACCAGTCTAAGGTGTTGTATTTCAGTAAGTTCGAACGGTGAACTATATATGAGTCTGTAACTCTGTCTGCGACTTAATTCTTTTTATTAATTACAGGTAATATGGATGTGTGGGTGGGCGGTTTGGCGGAGACTGTGGTTCCCGGCTCTCGGGTTGGTCCTTTGTTTCTCTGCATCATTGCCAACCAGTTCAAACGAATACGGGATGGCGACAGGTGCAGTTTTTAAATATATCCGGCTTTTGCATTATTACATTATGAATACTATTGTATTAATGACAATACTTATAGGAATATTTTATTTATTAATGTGAAATTAATTTCTTATGTCCATTCTATTTGTTCAAACTACTTCCTTCAAATCGTATCCAGGAAACACACATTCACGGCATGATTTGACACGGTTAATTTCACTTAATTGTTTTATAAATTATTAAACGTACTGGAGTTATTTTAATCTGAGGTTTAGAAATTACATATCGCACTAAACGGAATATATAAACAAGTTAAAATAAATTATAGTGCGAATTGTAATTTCCGGATTACAACCTTTATAAACCTTAACATTATCGTGCATGGTGTATATGCCATAGTCCATATAGTCTGCAAGTCCATATAGTCAGATTAGAAAGTACGTGCTAAAAAATAAATCCATTTAATCCAGAGGTTTACGGCAAAACCATGATCTATAAGCCGTTTAGTCAGACTAAAATTAACTCCTTTAATCCGGTAAGAGAATTGGCCTTTCGATTGTTTTAAATTTTTCCCATTTAGATTTTGGTACGAGCGTGAGCAAGTGTTTTCTCCCGTCCAGCTAGCTGAAATCCGCAAAGTGTCACTAGCCCGTGCCATCTGCGATAACGGGGACGATATCAGACGGGTGCCGCGTGACGTATTTCGACACCAACCGACTTCACAGTTCGTCGATTGCTCGCAAATACCCGGAATTAATCTGCATTTGTGGCAGGAGTGTTGTTCTTCGGGTACATTCATCTGGCTAGTATTTAGGGTGCATTACGATCAAGACATCATCATTAAACCAGTCGTGACCAGGGGCGTAGCCAGGATTTTGAAAAGGGGTGGGGTCGCACCTTGTCCATTTTTTTGCTCAATTTTTCAAACCCACTATTGTGGGGTCTGCGGGCGTCAGCCCCCTGAATCCAATCATTTTTGCACTTTTTGGCGAAATAATGTACATAACAAATGCAATTTTGGTCGATTACACTCACTGTTGCAGTGTTGCGGGGGTCTGGGGGCGGCAGCACCCACGAAAAAAAATCGAAGAATTTTTTGATTTTAGGCCAAATTTGGTCAATTGGAGACGTATCAGAAATATTTTCTGACAGGAAAATTGTAATAATAGATGGGAACGCCACATCAGACAGTGTATTACCCAAAGAAATTTAGCATAATGTAGCCTTGTAGTCATGCGTAGGCTTTGATGAAAGAGGAGGCGGCAGTTCCCAGGAAAAAATCTGGAGAATTTCTTATTTTTCTGCCAAATTTGGTCAATTGGAGAGGTATCGGAAATTTTTTTCGGACAGGCAATAAAAACCAAAGGGGGGACCACTGTGTACACTTTCATCAGGTTCGACCAAAAGGGGGGGTCGCGACCCCCGCGACCGCCCCCCTTGGCTACGCCCTTGGTCGTGACTAGGCACGCGATGAGACTGCTAAATTATGTTTGTTTGGAGAAGGATTTTTAAGTGGTTTGTACTTTCTATCTGTTTATAAATCAGAAGCTGTTTTTTTGGTCACTAAGGCGCGATTCAAATGTCGAGCCGTATGTCTGTTCAGCCAACAAAATTACGACATGATCACGCCACCAATAAGTGTTTAGGATCGGATTCTGGCTTGATCATTTCGTAATTTTGCCGGCTGAACGGACATACGGCTGTACATAAGTATGAATCGACCTTTCAGAGATTTTAAGAAACTTATAACATACTTTTCAATGTCGGTACTTAATAATACCACGAACACTTTTTAAGCTAGAGTCGATTATATTAAGCTTCATTAATGCCTTGATTGATTATCTTTCAAACACTACTACAGTAAGAATGTCTTATTTAATAAGATTCTCGTCATGTTTAGGCTGTGCTCAATATTACCAGTATTCAGTGGAACCAGAGTCCCCAGCTCAGGATAATGCAACCCCGCTACGACGACAAAGACGTCACATCACGGAGTTGCAGCCTGAACACCACCCACTCACTGCTGAGATGGTTTATGAGCAGAGACTGGAATCTTTGGAGGATCTGATTGGATCATTGAAATCTCAGATTGACTCACTAAATATGAAAGTATGAAATTAGAACTTTAGTCGATTTTGATTATATCCTACTATTCTACTCAACTGCAGACAGTAGTCTCCTAATTATTTTAAGCATGGACTCTACGGACAGTTGTAGGTATTAAGCTAGGGAATTGTCATAAGTTTTTTTTCAAGAACAGTACTGCTAATTGTACCTGCAGTAGTGCAGTTGAGTCTAATTTCAGTTACAGTATTTTTGGTAACGATTTTAATTGTTATTTTTTGACAAATTGGCGAATGTTGTTCAGGTTACATCTGTGTCAAATTACTATTTTATTTTGTGTCAAATCTTATTTTGTCCTACTATACTGCTAATACTGTGAATTTTCCCTTAAATTTATTTTCAGACCTTAGATCTAGAGCAGCAGTTATCAGAGTCGTGGAACAAAACGAGCAGATATTGCACTCACGACGGTAGATCCTATAAGCCTGGAGAGTCGTGGAATCTAAGTCGATGCACCAGCTGCCTTTGCAAGGTCAGATGACTTCATAATCGGCCTTAGTATGGGCGGTTTAGTTAATAGAACGGAATTAGAATGATTTGAATTAGTAATATGGCTCACACTATTACATTAAATTACGAAGTATTCTTAATATCAGTTAAATAAAATACCAGCAAACTTGCTTTAATGCAGTTTAGTTGACGTTATGCTAGCACTGTCTGTATATATCAGATCAGATCAAATTTTGAAGAATACTAATAACAAAGAAATGTCCGTTGTCCGTTCTATGTAAACTTTTTGAGTAAAAACTGCTGCAGAGTGACTTCAGCTTTCAAAGTACCACACTGTTTTTGTCAAACTTTTGTTGAACGGTTTGTTATTTTATATGATGCTTTTGCTTGCTAAATCGTAACTTTTCACTGACAGAATTATGCAATCAACATAGATGCACATAGGGGGGGTAGGGGGGGGGGTATCCACCCCGCCCTCCTGACGGGGGTCGGCACCCCCCCTCCCCCTCAGACATCCGGCACCCCCCCTCAACCCCCCACCCCCCCTCTGATGTCCAAGAAAGTGCCCCAAAAATGCGTAAAATTGCAAAAAATTTTCGCCTGCGGCGAAAAAAGTACCCCAAAAATGAGTTGAAAATAGAAAACTTATGAAAAATTTTCGGCTGTCGCCGAAAAATGGCCAGAACTAGGGACCACCCCCCCTTTCGCCAGGGGTCGGGCACCCCCCCTCGCCGATTCACCCCGTGCATCTCTGGCAATCAAGCGTCTGCTCACTTGTAACAAAAGTCACTGTCCTAAAGCGTAATTGTTGTTATTTTTATTTATTCAGAATAGTCAAGTTTGGTGCACGGTGGAAGCCAACTGCATTGAAGACGATTAAGTCTACTTCAAATCGCCTGCAAACACTCAATTTGGTGCTCCTAAATTGCACTGCCATACTGTCTGGTGCTCATGTTCGTGTCTTGTTTTTGTGTTTACGTCATTGCATTTTTATGTAGTAAATGATAATCTTGAAATTTGTCTGAGTGGCTTGCTAAACTGCCAATGCACGTTTGCTCAAGATTTGTTAGGCTCGATTCATACTTCTACACGGACATTTGGACATACGGGCAAACGGACGAACGGACATCCGGACAAAATGAACGGCAGAACGGCTGTTTGATTCATACTTTCGTCCGTTCAGCCGTATGCCCGTTTGCCCTTCAGCCGTATGTCCGTTCATCCGTATAAAACGGCACAATTTCACTTTGTCCGTATGTCCGGCAAAGTTAAATTCAGTTCAACTCTGACCGAAATTGTAGGGCTTACGGACAAACGGACGTACGGCTCAAAAGTATGAATCGCACCTTTGTCCGTATGCCCGTACATCCGTATGTCCGTACGTCCCAATATCCGTTTGCCCTAAAAAGTATGAATTGAAAAAACGGACAAAACTTGCTTTGTCCGTGTGCTTTATGTCCGTTTGTCCGTATGCCCTATTGAAGTATGAATCGACCCTTAGTAGTACAATAAGGTATGGTTATATACAGTGTGTTTCTAAAATGAGACGTATCAACTTGGGTCAATACTCAGCATACTAATAGCGTCACAAGTTTTACTAATAAAATTGCAACCTTCTCAATCTATTAGAATCAAGTCTGACTGGATTTAACAGTCGAATCCGATTTACGTTCATTTTCTTTAGTATTGTTGCTGGCTTTGGTCTTATCAGAAGGTTTTGTTGGCTCTTCAGTGATTGATGATTTTCGTTGGTCTGGGTGCATTAAGTATTGACGGATTAGGCTTATCCCAATCTGACTAGCTCTGTAGCATTCTGTGCTGAGAGCGGAAAAATTCAGGAACCCGTGAGGCAATTTCTCGAAAGTTTGAAACTGAATTGATACCCCGACATCCGCTAAACGTCGACCGAACCAAACTGAATCATCTAGAAGCGGGTCCAAATGGGAAGACTAAAACAGTAAAAAATAACATAGGTATCCTCGGCGGTAGCGCAATGGAAAAAATATCGTAGGTCGTACTTTTTGAAATATACTATTTACTTGTACTCTTGTACTCTCAACTGTATTGCATTTACTTTGCGTGCTTTGCGAAGAGCGACGTTTTCAGATCAGTTTTCAGACATCTCTCCTTCCTCTCTGCTGCAGACTAAATGTTAAACTTTGCGCAAAAGCTGCTGCGTTTTGCAATTTACCATTGGTTGTTTATATTCTTCATATTCCGAGGCAATTTATAATTTTTTTGATGCGCGAACATTTCATTTAAGGTGGTAGTTGCGTTTTCGAGGTTTTTGTGATTTCTATGTAAACTTTGCGCCACCAGTACTCAAGTTATAAGTGACGCCTGAGCATAAATTTTTGGGACAGTAGTGTAAAGGTCAAAATCCCCAGGCATGTCTCTCACTTTTTTGAAATTTCACCTGTGGACATTTTTAGAGGGTTTTAATTACAAGAAATCATCTTAAATTTTCGGTGCGTTTGCTTTTCAGCTATTTTCTCAGTAAATTGACTAGTTCTTAAAAAAGTGGGGGACATGCCTGGGGATTTTAAACATGTCAAAAACCTTACCAACTTTCAGCCCCAACAGGTAATCGTATGATTCAGAGCTATGGCGCAAACTTTCTGTAAAAAATTTTAATATTTTTGAAAGGACCTTTCTTTAGTCGCTTATACTGGAAAGAAAATCACAGGTTAAATTTCAAGGCATGGCATACATTTAGGAAAGATATTGTTCTAGCTAATGCAAAAGACCGCTTGTGATTTGAATTTGTAAACGCTGAGCTATGGCTTTTTAAAAAAACACCTAAAAACGCAATTACCCGCTTAAAAGCTGAAATGTAGAAAAACTTCGCCTTTTGAAATATCTAAATTTACAGTGAACGCTTAGTGCTCAATGAGACTTTGTCAGCTCCCCAGTAATTCTTCAATAAGCACGTGCATTAGACTTAGGACCAATTCCTAAGTTGGATTAAACGGATTAGATTAAAATTTGTTTTGCCAATAACTCATGACATCGCTTATCAATTCATACGAAATTTGCGATAGCAACTATTTGTAGCACCTCCTGCTGATGCACAAAATTTTTTAGTCTATCTCAACATCGAGATAAGCTATTAGACAAACAAATTTTAATCTAATCCGTTTAATCCATTTTAGGAATTGGCCCTTAGTTATTAGCATGTGAGCAGACCACGAGAATAGTGTGCGGTAATCGCTCCAGTGTGGATTTTACAGCCAGAACCGGAGATAAGTAGTAATTTCTTGGAATTAGATCGTCTCGTATACTGTCGAGATTCGGAATGGCTGCTCCGGTATAAGCTGAAATCAGATTAAGAAGTATGTACATAGCATATCATTGTCTCTAAACTTTTTATGCTGTCTGCGAAGAAGTTTTAAAATTCCCACAAATTAACGTTATGTACCAGTTTAACAATTTTATTTGCGAACTTTTATTTATATATTTACCGGCAAACATATTGCATATTTTCGAAAAAGTAAATAACTGTTTTTTTCTACTTCAAGGATGCTAAGGTGTCGGAAAAAAGTTGGATCAAAAGCGTTAAAAAGTTCAGTTAACTACCGTACCTTGTCTGCAGGCTTTAATCGAGACATATGGCAGAATAGGATCAAGAATGAAGAAAAGCCTGGATGGGGAGACTGTATACTCCCAACTGTAAACCCCATAGAACAGTCCCAGGCAAACTGGCAAAAGGTTTTCCAAGCCAAGATCGATTAGCCTGAGAGCGAGCGTGGTCACCAAATTAGCCCCGGCTGAATCTCCGGCGAACGCTACGAATTCACCCGTCCAGACTGAAACATTAAATGAACTAAGGAGTCATTTGTTTACAGTATTAGAAGCTAGTTTTGGTCAGACTAGACACTTTAATATCATTCATGCCTAAACGGATTGAACGGACTTAAAAGTTTCAGCGCGCTGCTTTTTAGTCAGACTAACGAACCAACATATATACATACCTTGCGCTGCCGTGCATGCTAAAATCTTTCAGTCCGGTGATAATTTTGAAATTAAGTAGCATATTTTATCTAGTTTAGTCCGTTCAGGATTTCCGTTAACTTTCTATCTAAGTCTTGTTTCAATCATAATTTTAGTTTTATATATCGACCAATCCAACTACCTATTTTCTCCGGGTTAGTCCTAGCCCAAGCATACGCATACAAAACTTGTTCTTGCGCCACCGGGAAGGGAGCTTCAGGTGCCAAGGCGTAGTCCACACTCAGAATAGGACATTCCAAGGTCACAGCCCAGGCCTTCAAGTACACCTAAAACAGCAACAAAGACAGATATATTGATAGATGCACAATGGGGCGGCACTGTGGTTAGGTGACTGAGAGCAACGCATGGAGGCGGTAAGATTCCGTACCCAGAGAGCCTATGAGTAATCAGTTCATTACAATCTTCATTAGGTACAGAGTACATAATAGTGTCTCACTCTATTTAGAAGAAGAGTGAGACACTCTTCTTTCTGCCTGTGTTATAGCGCAGGCAGATGCGTCGTCATTTCCAGGCCACATGTTGCCGTTTTATGCAACATGTGGTTAGCCAATCAGCGCGTAGATTCTCTGCGAAACCTCACTTTAGTACATATATAATCGCTGATGCGTTGATAAGCATTAAGATAGGGATAAAAGCTTAATAACTCATTATTTATTCATAGTCTGCTTGCAAAAACATTAATTAAAAAAGGTTTGCAAATACCTTTGAGGATATTTTGACAAACTTTCAGCGAAATTAATTGAGAAACTTTCAAGAAATTGAGAAAAGTTTATATCTCAAAAGTTTCTCAAACAATTTCGCTGAAAGTTTGTCAAAATATCCTCAAAGGTATTTGCAAACCTTTTTTAATGTTTTTGCAAGCAGACTATGAATAAATAATGAGTTATTAGGCTTTTATCCCTATCTTAATGCTTATCAACGCATCAGCGATTATATACTAAAATGTGTTTCGCAGAGAATCTACGCGCTGATTGGCTAACCACATGTTGCGTAAAACGGCAACATGTGGCCTGGAAATGAAGAGCGCATCTGTCTGCGCTATAACACAGGCAGGCTGGAGAGTGTCTCACTCTTCTTCTAAATAGAGTGAGACACTATTATGTACTCTTGGTATGACTCATCCTTTTTTTAAACTTGGAAATTAAAAAAAATGCACAAAAGTTATTAAATCCCCTATATCAAACAGCGCGAATTCTAAACTTCTAAAGTAATAAATTTAAGAAGACTTCTAATAACATGCGTAACCTATGCAGTATGTACCATGCAGCATAATCTACATAAACCTACAGGGACTCAAAATTATTTTTGCAAATTATTTTTGCGTCACACAGCGGATGGTTAATAACTAAAAATGACATAACATAATGAACTAACATATATCTGTAACAAAAAGTCATATACCAGATGTGACTTTGAAGTTTGAGCGATAAATCCACCTCCATGGCAATGAAACAATAAGTAACGGCTGCACATGCTACCATTGGCTCCTTTTACCTGCCTAAAACACAAACCATTCTTGCGCGGCCGCGTCAGCGGCCGTGCATACTTAATTCAATCAATACACTGAAACTAAAACTGCATGTAAATCATGCTTAGTTTCAGCAAGAGTATATAATGGGAAGAGTATGACACTTCTCATTGGCCAGCTTGGCAGCGCGATAGATGCGCTGCACAATAACGGCCAAACGGGACTCGGTCCCGAATGGGTACTCAAACGGGCCCTGCAGGTACCCAAACGGGCCCTCCAGGTACCCAAATGGGACCCAGGTACCCAAACGGGACACAGGTATCCAAATGGGTCCTCTTTTCGAATCCGGGCCTATCAGATTGCAGCAGCTTTTAGCTACGCTTACAATCAAGCTACCGTAGTCCCATGTGCAGCAGCATTATGTAACGTTGCCAATAATGCTGTTTTTCTTACTTTTTACATTTTGCTGCCCTAAAGACTTATCATAGGACCTAAATAACAAAGACGCAGCTGAAACGGCATATGTTTGAAAAATGGCGAAAAATTGAGCATTTTGTACAGCGGATATTTAAAAAATATACAATAGTTTTAACTAAGTCCCATCAGTTTACCAAGACTTTGTTTTTGTCTTTGGGACAGAAAAATTCTAAAATATTCTAAAAACAGCATTATCCGCAATGTCGCATATGCTGCTGCACGTGAGATTACGGTAGCTTGATTGCATGCGGAGTTAAAAGGCTGCTGCAATCTGATTGACTGGTGGATATGAAAAGAGGTACAAATTGGGTACCCGGGTTCCGTTTGGTTACCCCCATCAGCCAATCAGATATGCTGGGGCCCCATTTGGGTACCTGGGTCCGGTTTGGGTACCTAGGACCCATTTGGGTACTGGAGGGCCCGTTTGGGTACCAGGTACACATCTGAGACCGGGTCCCGTTTGGGTTTTTTTTGACCGTTATTGTGCAACGCATCTACCGCGCTGACAAGCTCTCCCCATTATGTACTCTTTGGCGTCCTCGTGTCATACTCTTCCCATTATGTACTTTTGGTTTCAGTGCATCAAATTTAAGGCTGCACTGACATCTGATACACAGCGGCTGACAATGACGTGCATGTGGTGCGCGTGGGCTTGTATTTTGTCGCTATATGTACGTACGCGCGTGGGTACTGGGTATGTGTGTCTCACATCAAGACTTTCATTTAACCCTAAGTAGTATAGTGCGAGTATCTCAGGGCTCTTTGGGTGGGGTGCAGGAGCCGATCTTTAGCGTGTAATTGGGTGTGGTGCAGGAGCCGATCTTTAGCGTGTAATTGGATGGAGTGCAGGAGCCGATTTTTATTGTGTAATTGGGTGGGGAGCCTAGCGTGTGGTTAGCCAGGCTAGCTGGCTGGCTGGCATGACAGCTGACGCTGTCAACTATTT